>JAOXYA010016251.1:0-13724 GCA_028565675.1 Sorex palustris | reverse complement strand
TTGATATTTGCATGACCGAGACCTAAACCTGAAAGCTTTGTAACTTTTCCCACAGTGATTCAATAAGTAAATAAATTTGAATAAAATAAAATGAATAATATAAATAAATAAAATTTTGTTGTAGAATAGATCAGACAAGATCAGGCGTGTTCAGGGCTGACACAATAACACAGCGGGTAGGGCGTTTGCCTTGTATGCGGCCAACCCAAGTTCGATTCCTCCGCCCCTCTTGGAGAGCTCAGCAAGCTACCAAGAGTATCCCACCCACACAGCAGAACCTAGCAAGGTTCCTGTGGTGTATTCGATATACCAAAAACAGTAACAAGTCACAATGGAGACGGTACTGGTGCTGCTCAAGCAAATCAATGAACAACGGGAGGACAGTGCTACAGTGCAGTGCTAGAGATGTAGAATAAATTTCTGTGTGATTTGTTATCAGTAGATTTTTACTGACATTTGCTTATCAGTAAATGTAGGCCTGTTTTATATTCCTACATTCCTGGAACTGCATAAAAATATCTTAGGCAAAATGGGGTCATGAGTGGGGAAAGTGTAATTTTGCAATTCTAGGCCCTGAATAAGGAGTACCCAGAGTTAGGGCAGTGCTTCTAGTGGGAAAGCACAGACTTACTGGTGTGAGGCCCTGTGTCAGTCCCCAGCACCTCTTGTCCTGTCCCCAGTACCTCAAGGTATAGTTCTAGCACTAAGTGCTTACAGAGCATGGGAGTTCTGAGCACCACAGAAAGTTGGCCCTATAGAAAGACCAAATCAAAAAAGCACAGGAGCACTAAGAAACAAGTCACAGAAGAATAGGGTAATAGAGTATACATGAATTTTAAGGGATCGTTTAAGAAGAAAATTCATAATGGTGGGAAATCAAACCACCATGTATTTAAAAGAGGAGGAGGAGGAGGAGGAGGGGGGAGGAGGAGGAGGAGGAGGAGGAGGAGGAGGAGGAGGAGGAGGAGGAGGAGGAGGAGTCAGTGAAGGCAGCAGCAGCAGCAGCAGCAGCAGTTCTCTCTATCCCTGAAAGCCCCAGGTTCATTCCACCGGTAAGTCCTGACCCCATGCTGGCCGCACAGTAGGACCACATGGGAACATGGTCAGACTCTATACTGAGACTCAGAACTCGGCAAGAATAAACCAGCGCCAGTCTGAGTGAGCACGGACAGACACCTCAGCATGGCCTTAGTTGGAGAACAGAATATTGGCAGGTGGTCCTACTGGGTTAGCATTAGCCAGTTCCTGTTTCATATCAAAAGCCACATCAGATGCAGAAACAGAGACAGAAAGGGATGTGCCCACAAGCCAAGGACACCAGGGCTATGTGCCAGCCCCAGGAGCTACAGGGAGGCTGGGAATACATGCTCCCTTGAAGCCTCTGGAAGGAAGGAAGCCAGCCTGCCCACGCCCTGATTTCACACTGGCCACCAGCCTGCAAGGACAGCAAGGTCAGGTGTCTGAAACCCATCTGTGGCTTTCAAAACAAACACCTCCTTGCAGGAAGGAAGCCGGGAGTTGGATCCCTGGCACCCCACATGCCAAGTGTGAATTCCAGTGCTGTAGCACATGTGACACACCATGAACAAGTGTGTGAACGCCCCCGCCCCCACCAACACAATGAGACGGACACCCAAGGGCAGTAGACACAAGGGCCAGGAAGATTGTACTTCGTGGGCTGGAGTATGTGTTTGGCATGGGGAGGCCCAAGTTTTACCCTTGGCACATGGTCCCCTGAGCCCCATCAGGAGAAAGTTTCTGAGCACTAAGCCAGGAATAGCTCCCAAGCACCACCAGGTGTGGCCCAAAATAAATTAAGGGGCCAAACAGATACTACAGTAAATATGGGGTCGGAGCGATAGTATAACAGATAGGGCATTTGCCTTGCATGCAGCTGACCCTGCATCCCATATGGTCCCCCGAGCACCGCCAGGAGTAATTTCTGAGTGCAGAGCCAGGAGGAGCCCCTGAGCATCGCTGGGTGTGACCCAAAAAGCAAAAACAAATAAATAAGCAAACAAATACAGTAAATAGGGTGCTGGCCTTACACCCTGAGCAACCTAGCTCTGATGCCTGGCACCCTACAGAGTCCCACAAACCCCAGCAGGAGTGATCTCCGAGTGAAGAGCCAGGAGCAAGCCTGAGCACTACCAGGTGTATCCCAACACCATCACCACGCCTCCCCACAAAAAAAAAGAATAGAATCAAATAAGGAGTTTATGTAATCCCCAAACTTCCGTTTCTTCATTTTGTGGATTCTATCATTTTCTAAATTAATTTAGATTGTGATTATTCACAAGAGATTCACCATCTAGATGCTAGGTGGGAGAAATGGATCATGATTTGGAAATCTCATATCATTTCAATATGTGCGCGCACGCACACACACACACGCGCGCGCGCGCACACACACTCTGATCTAAGCACCCAACTTCTCACCCCACAGTACTGCTCCTCGTTGAAGATCTGGGGCGGCAGAGGGATCCCATTCTGCGGCTTTTTCTCTCCAGGGACGTTCTCCCTCATCCATTTCCTGTTGTCTTCATCTCCGGCGATGTCTAACTCCTTAAAGTCGATTTTATTCGCTTCCAGAAAGCCCACCACCTCTTGCTGCTTCTTCCTAATCTGGTCGCGAGTGGACAAAGATCATCATTAGGCGTTTGGGGACAACGGTGTGCTGTGAGCCTGGTCGAGGGGCTCATCAGGGGGTGGGAGCACCAGCCTTGTGGGGGTGGGACCCCAAGGGTCACCCGGCAGGACCACAAGCAGCGCCAAGATGACCCAAGCAGCCCCTCGCACAGCTGGGCCTGAGCAGAGTCACATCCAGGGGACAGAGGCAGCGGAGCGTACTCCAGTGCTCTGAGAAGTCACTGAGAGTTGTGTGACAGCCCTGGAGGCCCGGGCACCATGGGAGGCCCAGGCTGACCCCTGCATTCCTGAGTCTGAGCACAGCCAGAGGCCCCAGGGGACCTGGATCCCCCTCCAGGTGAAGGAGCTTGTGGGAGCTCCAGGCAGAGAACAGCAGGGAAGTCATGGGGACAAACGGGCACAGGGGAGACGGGGAAAGAACAGGAAGTAAGGGACTCACCCTGCCTCTCCACCCCACGGAGCCCAGTTCCATCCCTGGCACCCATGGGCCCCACCAAGGTCCGTCCTGATATAGAACCAGGAAGAGCCACGCCCCCAGCCCTGCCCAATGGCTTCTACTCCCAGTCCTGATGGACAAGCTGCCACCAACTTGGTGGCCCTCCTTTCAAGGACCTCGGGGACAGATTTCCCAAATGCTCCATGGAAAACTCATCAGACCCCATGTAACTGGGGCCCTGCACTGAGCACCCCCAACCCCCGGAACAGACCCATCAAGCATTTAGACAGAGGGGACAAGGCCATCACGGGCCCCCAAGAACAGTCTGGAGAGAGAGAGAAGTCCCTTAAAGATGCTGCAGAGGTCAGGGCTGGTCGTTCATTAAGAAGAAATGTGTAGGGCTGGAATGATAGCAGGGAGGGAGTTCGCTTTACACGCGGCCAACCCGTGTTTAATTCCCAGCATCCCATATGGTCCCCCAAGCACCGCCAGGAGTGATTCCTGAGTGCAGAGCCAGGAGGAACCCCTGAACATCGCTGGGTGTGACCCAAAAAGCAAAAAAAAAAAAAAGGTTGAAGAGGTAGTAAAATAAGAAAGACCAAACAAAACTAGCCGTGTACCACACAGCAACAGAACGACAATAAAACAAGTCAAAGAGTGGAGGGGCAGGGTGGACCCGACTTCTCCGCAGTTCCACGGTTGAGGGCGGACAACGTCGGGCCGTGGACTGCTTTTCCCCACACGCTCCCACAGGAAGGCAAATACCAAATACCTCTTTGTTGATCTTGTTGGTCTCAGCCGCCCGGTCGGCCAGGGCGGGGTGCTGCAGCGGGGGTGCGGGGAGGGGCTGCATGGCGATGAGCTGGATCTTGCTGGGCACCCGCCGGCTGGCCTCCGAGGAGCGCGAGATCCTGTCCACGTGCTCGAAGATGGAGGCGGAGGAGTGCGGCTCGGCGCCCGGGGCGGGCGGGGGCGGCCCTGGAGTGGACAGACGGCGTCATCCGGGGAAGAGGCGAGAAGCAACAACACAGTTCAGCGAGAGCGAGGGGGGTAGGGGGGACAAAGCCACAGGACAGCGGGGAGGGCGCTGGGCTTGCACACAGCTGGCCCGGGCTCCACCCTGGCATCCGGGCGGACCCCAGGGGATGCCAGAGGGACTTTGAGTGCAGAGCCAGGAGTAAACCCTGAGCATTGTTGGGTGGGGCCCCCAAAACAAAACAAAAAAGTAAATAAAACGGGGGGGAACGGGGCTTGGAAGATGGCACAAAGGGTGGGAGCACATGCTTTGCACGTGGGAGGCCAAGCCCAGCTCTGCACACTCCCCCACGCGCCACGCAGCCACTGAGCATGCACTGTGACCCCAGAGCTGTGCCAGGTCAGTGGCCCAGGCCCGAGTCACCCCACCACTGAACGTCACCCCCACGACAGAGAAAATCGCGAGCACTGTGGGTGCTGGCAAAATGGTGCCCCTCCAAGCCGGGTGTCCTTGCAAAGGAGAGGCTGGACTGAGGGACTGGGCCGCCAAGAGCAGGGTCCCTGCTGTGACCCAGTCAGCTCGCCCGGCGGGGGACGGATGCCCAGAAGCTGCTCTTCTTTTTCTTTCCTCTGGTTTTGGTTCTGGGGGTCACAGCCTTGCCAGGCTCAGGGATGACTCCCAGTCCAGTGCTCAGAGAGCACGCCTGGTAGTGGAGCTGGGGGTGATCCCGGGCAGTGCCACAGGGGGGGGCCCCAACATGGGCATGCTGTGGGCAGAGCCCTGGGTGCCACCTTCCCAGCCCGTCCTCGTTAACTCCTGATACAGCGGGGACAAAGGAGGGTCACTGACCACTTGGCGGCGCTCGGTGCAACTTGCCGTCGGCCACCACGCCTGGTGCCTTGTCTCCGGCCTCCCGCTCGCTGGATTCTTCACTCACGGTCGAGTCGGCATCCGAGGGGGACACTCTGCAGACACGAGACCAGGAGCCCATCAGGTCCCTGGACCAAAGGGGCCGGGCTGGGCCCGCGGATACGGACGCGGAAGGAAGGAAGGACTCTGGGGCCAAACGGGGTCATCTTCCAGGGCCAAGGACAGCAAGCAGGTGCCCCTGAGGGCCACCAGTGGGGGTTCTGGCAAAGCTGGGGGGGTGGGGGGGGCTGGCCGAGACTGGAGGACAGGTCTGAGTGGGCAGGGACGAGGCCGGTAGCTTGCGTCTGGCCAGAGCTGGCCGGCAGGATGGCGGGGAACTGGGTGTGCAGAACCCCTAGGAAGCCGGGCAGGTCCTGGGCTCACTCCCCAGCTCTGCGGAGACCTCCCCTTCCCCCTCCGTCGGGATGGGGCGCTCCCTATGAAAAACGAGTGGCCCACAGGCGGTGGGGGTCATAGACGACTGGGCCACACCCCTGCCCTGGGAATGCGAACTGTCCAGACATTCTGGTGCCCGTGAGAGATACTAAAACCGCACATCAGCCGTGCAGGCCACGGGCAGGCGGTGACTGACCTCCGCTCAGGAGGAGACTGTCGGCGGAAACCCACAGACTCAGCCGACCAAGCAACCGCCAACAGCTGGGTCAGCGGGAGCCTGCAAGGGAAGGAAGCGGACACCTCTCCGCCGAATCCCGTCCTTCCGCCAACATCCCTCACATTCTTCTAACGTGGGCAGAAGCCCCGGGGTTCACGTTTTGCAGGGGCAGAGGGACAGACATCGGGACGACACTCTGGATGCCCGCACAACCCTGGCAGCAGATGAGCCGAGATGTGGCAGTCCAAAGTGTGGCAGCGACAGCCTGGGTGTCGGCATGTGGCTCCACACCACATCGTGTCCTGACGAGGCCCAGCGAGCGCCAAGGGGGCCTGCTCTGGGCTCCGTGCCCGAGGGAGCATGTATGCAGGGCCTCTGCTGGGGGTGGGGGGCTGAGCCTGATGGGCTGAGGGCACTGCATGGGGACAGAGAGTCAGGCAGGAAGGAGCTGCTGGAAAGTTCCGTGCATGAGGCTCACAAGGGGACACTGCAGAGAAACCAGACGCCTGGCCAAGCAGGGTGCCCCGGGGACAGAGCCGTGCACCCTGAGCCGTGCACGGAGCCGTGGACGGGACATCTCTGTCCCCAGAGGACGTGCAAGCTGACCTCCAAGCGGGCTCAGGCAGCCCCTCCCAGGACTCTCCACTCTGTCCCCCGCGGGGGGTGGGGGGGGCGCTGGCGGGTCCCCCCCGAAGTAGCCATCAGTGTCAGGGACCCCAGCACCAGGCGAGGGGCAGCGCGGAGAAGGGACGCACCTTCCCCGGTGCCGGGCCGTCTTGGGCGCCAGCTTGGCCTTGGGGCTGGGCACGTCTCCATTCTCCGAGGGGGTGGGGTGGTCCTTCCCGGGGGCGGGCAGCGGCGCGGGCTCGTGCACGATGAGGATGTCGTCCTTGCTGTGCTGGCCCAGGTGCTGCTTGGCAAAGTCGAAGCCCTTCACGCTGGGGATCTGCAGCTGCGCAGAGAGGCAGAGGGAAGGGCGTGAGGCGGCGGGGGCGGGGGGGGGTTTCCGGGCGGGTGCTGTGCAGAGAGGGTCGCGGGCTGCAGGCAGGGCGCTGGGGCACCAAGGCAGGAGGGACGCCCCGACGCTGTGATGATCCCACCAGGTTCCAACCCACCTGTGTCCCCGGCACACCGACCACCGTGGACCCCTCCTTCCCCCCAGCTTTCCTGGATGAGGGACGCCTGGGGCAAGAGTCACCAAGAGGCAGGCGGGGCCGGATGCCACCCCTACAGCCACTTCCGGCCCCCCCATGGGAAACTTCAAACCCAACCTTGACACGAGCCGCCGTCCACCACTGCAGACAAATACAAATATCCTCCCCCAAACTGTTAAGGGGCTGAATCCTGCTTCCTCAGAATCCACAGTCATGACAACAGTCATGTGGAACCCATGAGGAAGACTTTATGTGGAAACAGTGCCTTTTTTTCTCTCTCTCTCTTTTTTTTTTTTTTTTTGCTTTTTTGGTCACACCCAGCGATGCCCAGGGGTTACTCCTGGCTCTGCACTCAGGAATTGCTCCTGGCGGTGCTCAGGGAACCGAATGGGATTGAAACTGGGAATTGAAGCCGGGTCTGCCGCGTGCAAGGCAAACGCCCTACCCACTGTGCTATCGCTCCAGCCCCAGTGCATTTAATGTTTGAGAGAGAGAGAGAGGGAGAAGGAGAGAGAGGGAGGGAGAAGAGAGAGAGAGAAAGAGACAGGCCAGAAGGTGTGAGAGCTGGAACTGGGCAGTACGAAGGCCCGCGAGGCCCTGAGCAGCCATGCGGCAGCGTCCCCCCAGGCCGTCTGGTTCCAGGGGGGTGCGGGGAGGAGCTCCTTGCAGAGAAGGGCAGGGCCAGGACGGGGGACTGGAGGTGGGAGGGGGCGTTGCAGCCCACGGGGCAGCTCTTGGCTCTGCTTCCCAGCCGGGACGAGCTCCCTAACCAGGACAGCCCGGCTGGGCACTGACAGACTCGCTCCGTTTGGGAGACCGCTGACAGCCGCGAGGTGCTGCTCTCATTCAGTGGTGCGGCCCGGCTTGCTCTGAGCCCGGTTCTAACTGGGGGCGAGGCCTGCAGGGAGCACAGAACACCTGAGGTGGGGCGGGAGGCTGGCGTGAGGGGCTCCACTGCTCTCTTTTTTTGCGGGGGGGCGGGGGGGGCTCTCAGGGCCACTCCCGGCTCTGTGCTCTGGGAATCGTGTATGGTCGGCTGCATGAAAGGCAAGACCACAAGGCCGAGCCTCTCAGGCTGTGGTTGTTGTAGTTGCTGTTGTTTGTTTGGGGCCACACCTGGCAGTGCTCAGGATTTCCTCCTGGCTCTGTGCTCAGGGGTCACTCCTGGCAGGGCTCTGGAGACCGTGTGGGGTGCTGGGGATCAAACCCAGGTCAGCCATGCACAAGGCAAGTGCCCTACCCACTGAACTACTGCCAGAGCCCAAAAGCAGCGTTCTTGTTTGCTTTTTGGGCCACACCCAGCAATGCACCGGGGTTACTCCTGGCTCTGCACTCAGGAATGACTCCTGGCGGTGCTCAGGGGACCAGATGGGATGCTGGGACGCGAACCCGGGTCAGCCGTGTGCAAGGCAACCACCCTCCCCGCTGTGCTATCACTCCAACTCCCACGCATTGTTTCTAAAGCGGCATCTAAAGATCCAAGTGGACGAGACACAAGACACAGGCAAGCGGGCAAGTGTGAAAGTAAGATCATCCAGGGAGACCCCAAAAAAAACCCCAAAAAGCCAGGGGCTGGATCCAACCCCCGGCATCCCATCTGCCCCCCCCCCCGAGCACCACCAGGAGTGATCCCTGAGAAAAGAGCCAGAAGTAAGTCCTGTGCACCACTGGGTGTAGCCCAACCCCCCCCCAAAATTCATAAGCAATATCCCACCCATGTGCGTGACCCCTGAACCCAAGCTGCCCGCCTGCAGCCTGGGCCCTGGACAGCAGGGTTTATTATGCCCAGGAGGTGCAGGGCCGCTGTCCCTATGACCGGAGCCCAGAGGTCAGGAGGGTCAGTAAGGCACCAACATTCTCAGCTCAGGGCTGACCCATCTCTCCCGTGCCAGGTGGGGGACAGGCGGTACCAGGGACCCAATCCCAGCCCACCCAGCCATCCCTGAGGCCTCGCGGGGGTCCCTGCGGCGTGGCTGTCTCTGGCCATGAGTCTGACCCGAGCTGTGTGTGGGGTGAAGGGACGTTCTCCCTGCAGGGCCCCGCACCCCACCCCAGGGTGCTCCAGATCCAAGCTGGGAAACGGATGAGGGAGGCGAGCTGCAGGAACAACTCCAGCCAGCAGGGGGGGACACAACTCCCAAACCCGGTTAACAGGAGTTGCCGGGAAACAAAAGGCGCTTGAGGAGGAAGGGCCCGGGGTTTTCTAGAGACCTGTCAGGTGATCACCTTACAGCAACTCGCCCGAAACTTGGTTCCCTAAGACACCGAAACCACCCTCCCGGCCTTCTCTTCTCCCCGACCCTCACCCACTGAGGCTCATTTCCTGGTGCCGGAGACTGGACTGACCAGTGGCCGCTAACATATGACATATGGAGGCATATGACCCCTGTCTGCAGCCCTCCCCGGAGCCCAGCCCACTGCAGACAGGTGTGCTCCTACCTGCACAGAGAGAGACCCACGGAGGGGCCAGCGAGAGGGCGCTTGCCTTTCATGCAGCTGACCAGGGCTCAACCCTCCCCAGCATCCCAGAGGGTCCGTCCACCTCACACCCCCGGGCCTCAACCAGGAGGAGTCCCTTTTTTGTTATGGTTTGGGGATCACACCCAGCGGTGCTCAGGGCGTGCTCCTGGCTCTGCTCTCAGGGATCACGCCTGGTGCGGCCCAGGGGACTGAGGGTCAAACACAGGCTGGCTGCAGGCAAGGCAAAAGCACTACCTGCTGTACTGCTGCCACCAAGGACTTCTAAACCACTTGTTTGGGGGCCACAACTGCCAGTGCTCAGCCCTGACTCCTGGCTCTACACCCAGAGTCACTCCTGGCCAGGCTTCGGAGACCGTAAGGGATGCTGGGGATCAAATCTGGGTGTGAGGCAAACACCCTGCGGGCTGTACCATCACTCCGGCCCAGGAGGGATTCCTGAGTGCAGAGCCAAGAGTAACCCCTGTGAGCAGGGTGTGGCCCCCCCCAAGAAAGAGAGAGAGAGACAGAGAGAGAGAGAGACAGAGACAGAGATTTCCCTAGAGATTTTCTGCCCTACACCCTGGTTCCCGCCCCACCCCACTCCCCCCGCAGGGCTCCAGAGGCCAGGGGAGGGGACAGCACACAGACCCACGCGAACATGGGGAGTCTAAGAACTAGCCTCAGTCTGACGAAGATGTGAGCATGAACGCTGTCGGGGAGGGAAGTCGGCAGGAAGTGTCTGTCTGTCTGGGCAGGCGACCCACAGTTGCCCACCCACAGCTGCGAGCACGCAGCACTCAGGGGAACGCCAGCCTTTTCACTTTTTAAGTCTGTCCGTGTCCCCGGCTGACACGCTCGGCTCTAGAGCACTGTCTCTGGCCTCCGCGCGCAGGACGGAAGCCTGTGACTGTCCCACGGGCCCGACCACGTCTCAAAGCGCTACACTCACCAGGCTGCAGCCTGGACAGCCCGGGGGGTGGGGGGGGTCAGAAGCACCTCTTGAAAAACTTTTTTGGATCATTGTTGTTTTTTTGTTTTGGAGCCATACCCGACAATGCTCAGAAATTATTTCTGGCTCGACACGCAAGAATTACTCCTGGCTGGGGCTGGAGTCATAGCACAGCGGGGATGGTGTTTGCCTTGCACGCAGCCGACCTGGGTTCGACCCCCATTCGATCATATGATCCTCTTGAGCACCGCCAGGAGTAATTCCTGAGTGTAAAGCCAGGAGTAACCCCTGTGCATCATCGGGTGTGACCCAAAAAGGGAAAAAAAAAAAAAGAATTACTCCTGGCGGGGCTTGGGGGGGGATTTGCCCTTGGCATGCCCAAGATTGAACCCATGTTGGCGACTTGCAAGGCAAGCATCCTACACCCCCGCTGGGTCCCCAAACACACCCCTGGGTCCCCGCCCTCCCGCTGGATCCCCACACCCCTGCTCGAGCCGGGCTCTATGTCAGCTGCAACCTCTGCTTTCAATCTGGGCTTGCTCCCTCACTCCTCCTTCCCTCCTTCTCCATCCTTCATCCCTCCCTCCTTCCCTTCCTCCATCCTTCTGTCCCTCCCTTCCATCCCTCCATCCCTTCATCCTTCCACCCCCTCCCTCCATCTCTCCCTTCATCCCTCCATCCCAGATTTTAAACCCTCCCTCCTCCATCCTTCTATCCCTCCCTCCACCTATCCTTCCACTCCTCCCTCCTTCCCCATCCCTCCCCATCACCCCTCCATCCCCACCTCCCACCCTCTCCCTCCAGTCACCCTCCCCGTCCTCTCTCTTCCACCCCTCCCTGCCTTCATGCGTCATGGGGCTTTTCCCTGTGGCCCCCCTCTCCCCCAGTGAGCCCAGGGGGACCCCCTCTGGGAAGGCAGCAGCACCTGCCCTCTATGACTTCCCCGGGACAGTCAGCCTTGGGGCTGAGCATCTTTCTCCCATCCCAGGCAGTGAGCAGTGCGAAGCCCGGTGAATCAATGTGCCGCACTGGAGGCCACTTCGGCCGGTGGCGGGACCCAGGGTCCACCCCAGCAGCAGGAAGTGGCCTGTCCCAGCAGGAAGAACACAGTTCCCAGGGGCCCAGCTGCCCAGGCTAACCCATTCAGTTCTGTAAATAGAACCCCCGCCGGGGGATGGCAAGGTCAGGAAGGCTGGAGGCTGGAGGACTACGGGGTGGGGGTGTGTGACAGATGAAAGGGGAAAAAGAATCACAGACAGACACGAGCAGGCTGAGCTCTGGCCTCAATATCAGAAATAAGGCAGGGCGCAAGCGGCCCTCCCACGGAGCCCTGCTCCCAAGGGCGTGGAGGGGGTCTGTGCTGCGGGGGCCCAGGGGTCACTGCTTCCAGATGCGCGGGGACCTGGGACCCACCAGTGGGCTTCTGAATGGGAGGGAGGCCATCTGGAGGGGTGCAGGGGGGGGCGGCAGAAGGGGAGGGACCTCTCAGGACTCCCAGGACCCACTGAAGAACAAAGGTCAGAACAAAGCTTAGAACAAAGGTCGGGATCGTCACTTCCTTGTGGCCCAGATGCCGGCGCCAAGCACCAGGCCTGCAGAGCCCACCCGTGCCCCAGAATTCTCGCAGGGCTGGCCCTCTCTCAAGGGTGTGGTCAAGATGTTCACACCCCCAACCGCCCAGTCCAGTAACGAAAGGAAAAGCACACCCACCTCCCTAAGCCCCCCACAGCCAACAGCTCCCCCGGAGACTCACAAGTCACTTCATTCCGTCCGATGCCTGGGATGGGGAAAATGTTTCAGAAGCCAAAGCGAGAGGAGAAAGCGAGGGGAGAGGCCTCCCGAGCTGAGCCAGGGCCAGCCCGGCTGACAGCGTAGGAGGGCCCCAGGCCATTTGCACGGGTCCCACAGCTCTGGGGAGCACTGCCCATCACAGGCATGAAAGTATCATCCGGCCTACTGTTGAAATTCTGAATCAATGGCTCCACCAAGTACTTCCCTGCAGGCTACTCACTAGACTAATAACCAAACACACTTAGCAGAGGGGGCCAAAAACCAATATATATGTAGAGAATGCCTCCGATAAAACTCCCCAACCGTAAGCTGACCAGGGATTCAGCAGTTGGCACTTATCAGTTAATTCGTAATGGAAAGAATCACAATCATCCTGTTGTTCGTCAATTGCCTCGAGCAGGCCCCAGTAACATCTCCTTCATCCTAGCCCTGAGATTTTAAAAAGTACCATATTCAAGGCTCTTTCAGGGTTAGGAGAATGAGACCCATCATAGTTACTGGTATTTGGCATTTTGGGTACGCCATGGGGAGTTTGCCAGACTCTGCCGTGTGGGCAGGTTTCATTCGGTAGCCTGCCAGGTTGTAGGAACCCAGGTTAGCCGCATGCAAAGCCCTACCCTCTGCACTCTCTCTCTATGACCTTTTCTTTTCCTTTCTTTTCTTTTCCCTTCTTCCTTTCTTCCTTTTTCCCCCCTTCCTTCCTTTCTTTCTTTCTCTTTTTTTTTTGAGGCCACACCCAGAGGTAGTCAGGGTTTACTCCTGGCTCTGTGCTCAGGGATCATTTCTGATAGGCTTGGGGACCATATAGGGTGCCAAGGATCAAACTCAGGTGACACCATGCAAGACAAATGCCCTCCCCACTGTATTATCTTAGCCCCTTTATCTTTCAAAATTAATTTGGCAGGTGGGCATTGGGGAGTGTTTAGGGCTGAACCTTGAGTAACTTGTATAAGATGTTTTTTTGTTTGTTTGTTTTCAGTTAGAGTTGAGACACAGGGGCCGGAACCATAGCACCGTGTGAAGGACGTTTGCCGTGCATGTGACCAACCCGGGTTCGATTCCCACATCCCATAGTGTCCCCTGAGCACCGCCAGGAGTAATCTTGAATGCAAAGCCAGGAGGAACCCCTGAGCATGGCCGGATATGGCCCAAAAAGGGAAAAAAATAAAGAATTGAGACACAGACATGCACTTCCCCTGCCCAGTAACCTGGCCCTTCCTTCTGCTTCAGATCTCTGTTTCTCAACCTTGCTGACTTATCTTCCTAGATATTGTCTAGAAGAGTATTTCTCAACCGGCCCATCTGATCCCCTGTTAGCCCCAGGATATTTCAAGCAGGTAAAAAAATCACGTACATGTGGGCCAGAGAGATAGCCGGCCGGCAGGCAAGATGCTTGCCTTGCATGCGGCCAACCCAGGTTTGATCCCCAGAACCCCACAGGGTCCCCCGAGCACTGCCAAAAATGAGCCCTGAGCTCAGAGTGGAGCAAGCCCTACACATCCCTGGGTTTGTCGCCCCTTCCCCCCTCTCCCGCCCCGCTCCCCAAACAAACAAAAATGCACAGCCACAGGATAAGGCTTGAGGGCCAACCAAGGGACAGGAGGCCATAGGACAGAAACAAGATTGAAGAGAGGGACCATGGTCAGGGCAGCTTGAGAAATTTTGGTGCAGATCATATTCTGAAATACTGCTCTGTTTTTGAAGTAAAATAGAGGGGCTGGAGAGATAGCACAGCGGGTAGGGCGTTTGCCTTGCACGCGGCCGACCCGGGTTCGATTCCCAGCATC
>JAOXYA010016221.1:0-13726 GCA_028565675.1 Sorex palustris | reverse complement strand
GTCCATAGCAGCTTAGTGAGCCTCTTGAAAGCATTGTGAAGTAGAGCAGTTCAAAAGAGGATTTTTCGGGAACCTTGCTGTGTGATTGTAACTCAAACATGAAAACTTGTAACTATCTCACAGTGATTCAATTTAAAAAAAAAAAAGAAAGAAGAAAAAAGTTTCAGGAAAAACAAACACAAAAATATCACAATGACCAGGAAACTTCCCTAGATTATCTTTCAAGTGTCTTCACACAAAAAAAGGCACTTCCTCCCCTCTTTTTTAGGTTTTTGGGTTTCACCCAGTGACTCTCAGGGGCTAGTCCTGGCTTTCCACTCAGAAATTACTCATGGAGTTAGGGGATGCTGGGGATTGAACCTGGGTTGGCCACATGCAAGGCAAACACACTGTCCGCTGTACTATTGTTCTGGCCCAGAAAGAAGAAGTACTTTTGAATTCTGGTAATTTCCTGAGTTTCCTAAGCACGCATTTACAAGTTACACCCCTCCCCCTTTTACACACACACACACACACACACACACACACACACACACACACACATACACACACACCGTATCTTTTACTTTAAAGAAAGGGTGCTCAAGAGTAACCAGGACCCGAGGGTGCCGGCGCTCAGTTCCCACAATGGAGGTATCTGCTCTCCACAGCTCACAGGGGGCAGGACCCCCGCCCTTCAGGGCATTGCATGTCCAAGAGGGTCGCTGTCTCCTGTAGCCTTGCACAGTGCACCCCCGCTCCCCAGTGCCGTCGAGTCCCCCTCCCAGAGCCGAGACAATCCCCAGAAGTCAGCGCACAGGGCTGGAGTGATAGCATAGCAGGGAGGGCATTTGCCTTGCATGCAGCCGACCCGGGTTCGATTCCCAGCACTCCATATGGTCCCCTGAGCACTGCAGAAGTCATTCCTGAGTGCATGAGCCAGGAGTAACCCCTGAGCATGGCTGGGTGTGACCCAAAAAAGCAAAAGAAAAAAAAAAGAAGTCAGCACACAAATAGCCTTGGACTTGGCCACAAAAAAGAGCCTTGGGAGCAGGGGCTCGGGTGGCTTTGCGGGCCCACCCGGTGTGTTTCATTCTGCAGTGTGCCCTTCACCTCCTGAGGAGCCTGTGTGCCCTGAGCCCACGCAGCCCGTGGGCAGCACAGGCTACAGCTTGCAAACAATCAAACAATCACCCCCAGCACGGAGTGAGCGCTGGCCAGTGTTCTCACGGCGAGGCTGAGAGGCGGGAGGAAGTTCCGCCCCTTCAGAGCTGCACCCCAGGGACCCGTGTCTCCAGGGGCGACCAGATGTCCTGTCTCGCCCCCAGTGGCTCTTGGGGGAATGGAGTCAAGCCAGGGTCTTCATTCTTGCAACCAGCCTGGGTCCCTACCTCTCGGCCAGCTGTCCCCCGGGTGCTCGGGAAGGTAACAGCCATGTGTCAGAGGTTGGACTCACACCAGCTGCCACTCCAGGCCATCATCGAGATATCCGCTGGAACCGAAAGTCAAGGGTTGCCCTCCACTGTCCACGCCGGATGTCCAGATGAGACCCTCAGGAATTGCACTCAGGAACTGCTCCTGTCGGTGCTTGGGGGACCATGTGGGATGCCGGGGATTGAACCTGGGACGGCCGCGTGCAAGGCAAATGCCCTACCCGCTGTGCTATCGCTCCAGCCCCTCCACTCTCTTCCGCATAGAGAGCAAAGAGAGTTCTCGAATGGGCACTGGCAGAGGACTCCCCAGAATCCCCTCAGTTCAGAGTAAACAGGTGACTTTGGGCAGCACCAAAGGACCAGCAGCGAGGGGACCCGGTGCCCAGTGGGTGGGGCAAGAGAGCGCTATCGGGAAGGACAAAGGAGTGGGGACAGGTGTCCCCGTAGGACCCAGGGGACTGATCAAAGGCGCAGTGGGATACCCACGTCCCCTCCCATATGGTTCTCTCCAGCGACAGTCCCTCTGTGTCACCCAAGACTGCAAGCTGATTCTCCCCAGACGGTGAAGCGGCAGGTGTCGGGGCGAACGAGAGCAAAGGGGCACAGTGAGGGGGAGAACCTTCCCACCCCAGCCCCGGTCTGGCCCCCAGACAGCACACGCTGGTCCTCTTCCGGTCTGGAAGGAAGGCCTCAGGGGACAAAGCCCAGCCCAGCAGAACAGAAGCAGAGAAGGTTCTGGACAAGGAGCTCCATCCCCTGAGAACAGGCCTGGGGCACTTTTGTATGAGGACAGACACACAGAGATAGAGATACAGAGAGAGACAGAGAGACAGAGAGAGAGACTGTGTGGCCTGGAGGTTGAACATACGGGCAGGCATCCTGCCATGAAGTTACATCCCTGACTTTGCTTCCAGATCTTCAGACCCATAAGCACAAACACACACACACACACACACACTCTCTCTCTCTCTCTCTCTCTCTCTCTCTCTCACACACACACACACACACACACACACACACACCCTTGTACCCAACACTCTCAGTCCTCGTCCTCTTGTCTCCTGGCGAACTTGTTCTCCAGGACCTTGTGCCTCAGACCCTCGCCCGCTCGCCTGCCTTGGGGCTTCACGTTGTGCCCAGCAGGCCAATGCCACCGCAGTGCTTGGCTCTGGATGGACAAGCGATGTCCATGGCTCACTCCCAGTCTGGCCACTTCCTCAAGTGGGGAGATCACCCCCCCAACCCCCCCAGAGGTGATTTCACGAACCATCTCTGAAAGCAAGGCCAGAACTTGTGCCACCTGGGAGGGCTCTGAAATGGAGAAACCGAGGCTTGAAAGGGGCCGGGAACTGCCTGAGGCACCACTGGCACTAGAGACCAAGGCTCCTGCCCCCCCTCCCCCGTGCCCATAATCTTCCCACTCGGATGGGCTTCCTGAGGAGGGACATCACTGGGCACCCTGGAGGCCGGGGCTGTGTGCTAGCCATCTGGCCCACTTTAGTGTGGAGTTTTGGGATTTTTATTCCAGGGCCAACCGGCTCCCGCAGGCACTGTTCCCACAAAGGTGCCCTTCAGGGGAAATCTCGGGCAATGAACTTGCACGCATAATTCACTCAGGCCGCTGTGACAGTCCTGCAGGATCTGAAAGAGGTGATGAGCAAGTCTTGTTAGCACTAATGGGCGCGCTTTACGGCTCTGTTCCCGTCCTCCCCAATGGCCAGGCGGGGGCCATCCCAAGAGGGGGGCAGGGGCGGGAGGCGGAGCAGCCCAGGCCTGCAGGACGACATGCTTCATCCTCAACTCTGCCCAGATGAAGTGGCCGCTTCTGAAAAGTGTGTCTAGGCGTGGGTCCCCTCCACCCTTTCTCCCCCCACCCCCCTGACTGCGGATCTGCACCTTTGGCCTGAGATGTTCAGGATCGGGAAACTCTTGTGTCTGTTTGGGACCCTCTTTGCACTCAAGGATATTTCTGGAAATCCTCCCTCACGACCTTTTCCTACGGTCTCTCCCCTTCACCCATGCTTTCCAAAATGACCATTTTAGATCAATGAAACTGACACATATACGGAAGAAATTCTGCAGCTCCGTGTAGAAATTCTGCAACTCCCCAGTAGCACATTCAGCTCATCTGAAAGACCTTTGCTATCTGTTCTCAGTTCCTACTTCCTATGTTCCGTCTCTGTATCTGAGAAAAAGATACAGAGAAGCCACTTGACCTTCCACTTCACTAGAATCTTTGTATAACCGCTGCTAAGCACATTCTTCCGCTTGTTCATTTTATTACTTTGTAAAAGTTTTTCGGATTAAGCTTTTAGAAATGTGATGACTTTTTAAGCCGGTCCTCCACTGCAAGAGCCTCTTTGGGGAGAGGCTGGCTGGCTTTGCAGGGGTCTGGCAGGGCCCGTCCACCTGCCCCGCTGGCCTGCCCTGGCCAGCTGCACCTGCAACTGTCCCCAGCCCCAGCCCTGCTGAACTCCGACACATCAGCTCACAGCCCACCAGACAGACAGGGCTCCCACAGACCCCCTGCATCCTGCTCACACACCTGCCAGTCCAAATCTGGGCATGGGTTCCACGGGGCAGGCGCTCCCAGGGACAAGGGCGTCCACGAGGCCAGCCGGCGTGGCAGCATCGGGCTCAGAGGGATGGGGGAGGGGCAGACGCTCGCTCGGAACCGGATGGGTCAAAGCTGGTCCAAGCCGGGATCTCTGACAGCAAACTTCTACCGCCACCAGGCTTGTCTGCTGCATCCGCTGGGGACGCTGGTTCCAGCAGGGGGATGCCCTGTCCTCTCTCCACCACACTGTCCCCCGCAGAGCCACCGACGCTCACTCCCACCCTGGGGAATTGGCCCTGTGCAACGGTCGCCTGCAGTGGGCCCTTCCCGTGCAGGGAGGGAGCAGAGCCTGATGTCACGGGACAACCCCCACCCCCCAGGGGCCCAGCACCTGCCCGCCCTTCCCAGCCGCTCATGAGTGATCCTGTGGGTCAGCCTCCAGGCTGGGTCGCCCTGTCTCCTGGGGTTCCTACCTCGACCCCCACCCCCCACTCTCCCCGATTCTGGAGGGCCTCGCAGTGGCCTGAGCTCGACCTTTCCAGCTTCCTTCTCTCCCGGGCACCCGGCTCTGCCTGGCGCCGAGGCTGTTGGCTGTGGGTTGGGTGCCACCATCTGGGGGACAGCAGCTCTCGAGGGGGACAGCAGGGGCCCGTCACCGCTGGGCCCAGCACAGTGCCCAGCTCTGCGCGGGAACCTATAAATACCCCGAGGCCGGCGCTGGAGAGAGCTTTTCTTAGCCCGGGAGCTGTGATCAGGAAGGCACGGGCGAAATCTGTATAAATACGATCATTACCAGCAATGAAGAGACGGCAAAGAGGGTGCTTACAGCTGCCGAAAATACCGCACACCTGGAAAGGAGTCGCCCGGGGGTGGGAGAAACGGGGAAATTGGGCTCATTCACGCTGGAAAGACTTTGCCTACTTGGCAGTTACTTTTATAAAAAGAACCACGAGCGTCGGCTGGAGGCTCCCGGCTGGGGGCTCTTGCGGGGCGCGCCCACTTCCAGCCCGACGGAAACGGCTCCCGCCCGCAGAGCGGCGGCGGCTCCCTGGGGCCCGCGGGTCCCAACGCTCGGGACCTGGAGCTCGGGACCTCCACCCTGCCCCCAGCCCTGCCCTGGCAGTGGAGACGAAGCACTCAGGAAGAACCCAAGCCTGTGGCAGATGCAAGCAAGTTTCAGCTAGACTCAAGTCTGCAACGCCCCCCGCAGGAACAGAAGCCAAGCGCCCCCTGAGGGCAGCAGCTCGGGGTGGATCCCTGGGTGCTCCACGAATTCCACCACCCACAGGCCACACACTAGGGAAGGGGCTTGCACGCAGTTGACCTGGGTTCAATCCCCGGCACCCTCTGTGGTCCCTCGAACACCACCAGGGGAGATCCCTGAGCACAGAGTTGGGAGAAAGCCCTGAGCATCGCCAGGTATGGACCCCAAACAAATGTAGTCTATTTTTTTTCTTTTTGGGTCACACCCGGCGATGCACAGGATGCACAGGGGTTCCTCCTGGCTCATGCACTCAGGAATTACTCCTGGCAGTGCTCAGGGGGACCATATGAGATTCTGGGAATCGAACCCGGGTCGGCCGCGTGCAAGGCAAACGCCCTCCCCGCTGTGCTATTGCTTCAGCCCCAACAAACGTAGTCTAAGTCTGTCACCTGTAAGAGCTTTGTTGGTCAATGAAATATCTGCAACAAGTTCCTGCACCTACCCATCCCTTCACCCCTCTTCCTGCCCCTCTCCATCCACCCATCCGCCCACCCCTTCACTCCTCCGACCATAACTTCCCTCCCCCCCATCCGCACACTCACCCCCGTGCCTGAGGTCCCCCTTTCCCTCCAGCCACCCAGAGATGCACAGATGGAGCCTCGGGACAGCCCGGGAGACTCAAGTCCCCCCAGGAGCCACCAGCGCCGGGAGACAGATGTGCAGACAAGCGTGCAGGATAGCCCACCCGGGGTCCCGACAAAGGCCCGGGGTGCAGAGCTACACACCCAGCACCGGACGCAGTGAGGGTGTCCACAGACACTGGTGGACGAGCTCGGTTCGACTGGTCCAAACTGTCTTTCAATGTGACTTTGCCCCGGAGCCTATGGCGGCCCAAGAGGCGTGGAAGCCAGGCACCAGCCCTGCTGCTCAGGCCTGTCCTCCTGGAGGGACAGAGGTGGGCAAGTTCTGTCTGCCCACGCGCCTCGCACCCTGATGGGCTCAGTTCACACGTCAGGGCCCTCTGGGCACTTCTGTGCAGTTGGGAGGCTGGAAATCTCCATGGGAGAGAGAAGAACATGTGCTGGGTGCCCTCGGAAGAGGCCTCAGAGCCCCTCGCACAGGCCCCCAGCCACCCACCTCAGAGCCCAGGCTGTGACTTTGTGTGTGTGTGTGTGTGTGTGTGTGTGAGTCCCCTCCATGAGGCCCTATGGACAGTCACACCCACCTGCACTAGCCTTTTTGTCCTGTCAGTGTAGACAGGGCAGTGTAGATGGACAGTGTAAGCATGTCAGTGTGGATGGGTCAGTGTGGACGGGGCAGTGTGGACGGGGCAGTGTGGACGGGGCAGTGTAGACAGGTCAGTGTAGACGGGTCAGCATGGGCAGGGCAGTGGGATGGGTCAGTGTGGACGGGTCAGCGTGGACAGGTCAGCGTGGACAGGTCAGCGTGGACAGGTCAGTGTGGATGGGTCAGTGTAGATGGGTCGGCATGGACGGGGCAACATGAATGGGGCAGTGTGGACAGGTCAGTGTAAATGGGTCAGCATGGACAGGGCAGTGTAGATGGGTCAGTGTGGACAGGTCAGTGTGGACGTGTCAATGTGGATGGGTAATTGTGGACAGGTCAGTATGGATGGGTCAGCGTGGACGGGGCAGTGTGGATGGGTCAGTGTAGATGGGTCAGTGTGGACGGGTCGGCGTGGACGGGTAGGCGTGGATGGGGCAGCATGGATTGGTCAGTGTGGACTGGTCAGTGTAGATGGGTCAGCGTGGACGGGTCATCGTGGATGGGTCAGTGTAGACAAGTCAGTGTGGGCGGGTCAGCGTGGACGGCTGGTGCAGATGAGCAGTGCTCACCCAGCCATGACGCAGGCTGGTGACGGTGAAGCCCTGCAATGGTCCGAACAATCGGCCCCCAGAGTGCCGGGCGGGACACAGACAAGCGAGACTGGAGGCCAGCCCAAGGCTCTGGGGGTGACCATGACCGTCCACCCAAGCAGGAGGCCCAGGATGGGGCAGGCCTGGGGCTTTGGGCAGCACAGAGCACTGGCCTGCCCGTCCACGCGGCCCCGCAGCCTCCGTGCCTTCCTGCTCGTCTCCGTCCCCGGGAGATCGGCCTCCTGGAAGCCACGGCTGGCAGGCCCCAGAGTCATTGCCAGGCCTACCTGCCCAGGGGGCTTTCATATCCTCCTTGACTCACCAACGACCAAATCCGTCAGCATCTCAGGGAGAAAGGACGCTGGCGCTGTGCCTCTGGGACGGCCAGAGGAGGCGCCTTAATTACACCTGCCCCGGGTCAGTCATGCTTCCGGCTGCGCCCCCCACCCCAGCACAGTGACCAATGTAGGCAGGGGGCGGGGGGGGGCAGGCCCTGAGCCCCAGCCCTCTGAACCAAGCCTTCCCCACACCGCAGTCCCCCCTCCACCCTGTGGGCCCTCAGGAAGGGGCAGGAGGTGCCAATGCTCCCCGCAGTGCAGTGCAGCTGACTCTCTGGGCACCCTTAGGGACGTATGCACCCACTGCACACGTCTGCTCGCCCCTCACAGCTGCGCGTGCAAGCGCCTAGGAAGGGTCTGTCGGCTGTGTGTGTGTGTGTGTGTGTGTGTGTGTGTGTGTGTGTGTGTGGCGGGGGGAGCGTACCAGGCCACCGTCTGCCTGTCCCGCAGGAAAGAGAAAGCAAGTCAAGCCGCAGACCCCAGCGCCGGCTGGCCCAGGAGCGGTGCTCCAGGCAACACGAGCCCACTAGACAGACCACGGCCACCACAACCATCGTCACTGTCCTTGTTACAGTGGCCACTCGCGTTTAAGCGGTGCCTCACGCTAGAAACAATGACCACAGATACTCAGAGCTCTGCTCTGCACTGGGTGCCGTCCACAGCTGCTCTTCACGGAGAAATGAGAGCTCACAAACTGGAAGTGGGCCTAGATTTGGAACAGAGAGTTAAAGCCTAACTCCACCTCAGTAGTCATCGAGGGCTGCCTGGAGGTGGTGACCTCTCAGCTGAGTCCAGACAAATGGGGCATTTTTCCAGGTGGAGCCAAAAGCAGGGTTCCCCTGGTTCAAGTGGTCTCCGGGTAAATGCCCAGTGTGCTGGGGCTCAGGGGTACTGGCCAGCAAGGCCGGTACAGGGCAGATTCTAGAGGGTCCTCCAGGCTGACCTGCCACTGGGCCCAGATTGGGGCCCTGAGCCCCCCACCCACAGAGGGGGTTGCTGAGAAGGTTGCTTGGCCAGAGCGATAGCACAAGAGGTCGTCTTCCGAGAGGTCATCATCCTAGGGCCGACTCAGGCCGCCAGAGACGCAGGCACTGACCCCTGCCCACTCTTGCTCCCAGGCCCAACCTGTGTCTTGAGGGCAGGGGGCACCCCAGAACCACACACCTAAATTGGCAGGGCCAGGCTCCCCCTCACATGGCTTCAGAGCTGCAGGGTGAGGTGCAGACTCCCTGTCCCTCGCCACAGGGTGGGGGGGGTCCCCATCACAATGAGCCAGCGGGCCCAGTCCCCAACCCCCCGTCTCAGCACGTCATGGCCACAGGGGCCACTAGGTGGTGCCCCACCTACCTGACCAGGGAACCAGGGTGCCCCTTTGGCAGGGCCGCACACGGGGGTGATGGGGCAGGGGACATGTCCCATGGACTGAGCATGGATCGCGCCCGGGATCCCTCCTGGCTCTGGTCACTGCAAGGCCGCCTCCACCAAGACTCACGCTGGTGAACATGGAAGCCTTGGCACAGGCTGGCCAGGGGGTCGGAGAGCGGCGCTGGGCCCCACTCCCGGGGTCTCTCTGCTGGGAGGGGTCTTCCCTCCGGGACCCTACCAGGTCCAGGGCCAAAGGCCCAGCGGCTTTCTCTAATTGGAACCATCCCCACCCCCTCCCCGCTGTGGAGCTCTGTAATTAAGTCCTGCGGTCAGCAAGCTTATCCGGACATTAAAAGCTAATCTACTCTCTGCTTCTCCTGCCACTGATGGCCCACTGGTGGGCACTTCTGGCCCAAAAGCATAAGCCCCCGTTCTTGTCAACAGCGAGCATTAACAGGGCAATTCCACGGCCCCCCCGGTGGCCGCTCCTGGGGTCTGGGAGCTGTGGGAGGCTCCCATAGGCCGCAGGACCAGCTCCAGCGTCTTCCTGCTGCTCGGACCGACGTCCAGGCCTGGAAAGCTCCCCCCACCCCACCATGAACAGCACTAGCATCCCAGAACCCCAAAGTGGCCTCCCAGATGTCAGATATCAGATGTCATGCATGCACTCACACACGTACACACTCACACAGTGTCACATCCCACACACGGACACATGCACACTGACACACACCCCACTGCACACAAATGTACTCTCTCACACACCCCACTGCACACAAACGCTCTCACGTACACACCCCACTGCACACAAATGCACTCTCTCACATACACACACTCCACTGCACACAAAAGCTCTCTCTCTCTCTCTCTCTCTCTCTCACACACACACACACACTCCACTGCGCAAACGCTCTCTCATACACACCCACTCCACTGCACACAAATGCGCTCTCTCTCTCCCTATCTCTCTCTCTCTCTCTCTCTCACACACACACACACACACACAGACTCCACTGCGAACAAATGCACTCTCACACATCCACTGAGCTGCTCCATCTCACACCTCACCCGTGTGCTACATGTTTTGAAGAAAGCTTTTCCCGCACAACGGGTCACTGTTCCGAGGACAATCAGATCACAGCAGGGAGTCCACGTTTATTTGGGACGGAGCCGTCTGGAACACCACGGGGCCCTCTGGCAGGGCCGCACCGGGCGGGCTCATCCCCACAGTGCTCCACAGACCAAAGAACTCCCACCACTCCGCTTCACCACCCCGCGAGACCCAGGACCCGGCCACACAGCTCAGAGATGCCAGCACTTCCTACACGCCTCTAGCCCCCCCCCCGCCCATCCATCAGTCCAGCTGCCCATCCATCCATCCATCCATCCATCCATCCATCCATCCACTCCCCCATCTGCCCACTCATCTGTTCAACTGCCCATCTATCCGTCTGTCTGCATGTCTACTCAGTCAGCAGGTCTGTCCCCATCACCAAGCGCTTCCTGGTGACTGTTGGGCACAAGGGGATCCTAGAACCTGCCCTGAGGAGCCCGGGCTGGGGCGAGGGTCCACGCAGAGGCTGGGAGTGCTGGGAGGATCCATGCAGAGGCCGGGAGTTCCCCATACCCGCCCCATCTCAGCTGGGAGAGGGGCGCCTGCCGTTTGCCCATGCACACCACAGTTGGGGGCACCGTTTTCCTGGGGACACCCTTGTCCCCGGCCCTGTGGACATTTGCTTCACTTCAGCGGTCCTTCTTCCTTCCTCGCCCTGGTGGGCCTGACTCACTCACTCACTCACTCACTGCTCCATGAGACCGCGGTGATCTTCCTCGTTTTATGAAACAGACTTTCAATCTCCCTGTTCATCGCATCCTGAGTTATTCATTTATTTTTTTGAATCTCCTAATGGTCGCGGCCCACACCGGCCTCCTTCTGAAGCTGCTTCAGAGCATGAAGCAATTACGAGAAAGCAGTGCCACGTCCCTCCTCCACTCGGGATTTTCTTTTTCTGAGACAGGACCCCCTCACCCCTACCCCCAACCACCCCCACCGCCACCAGCCCTGAACAGCCTCTTACAAAGACTTTCAGAGAGAGGATTTGGAAAACAGCTTGATGTTGAATCAGATGGAATTGCTGAAGTGTGACCATTCTGAACCTATAAAAACAGCAATTTCACGGTCCGACCCAGCCCTGAACACCCAGTTAAATACTTATTTATACCCCCATTGCTGCGGTCGCTCAGGGTAAGTGAGCAGGATCGGCTCCGTCTGCTCCCGATGAAGTGGGGTCCCAAGCCCCTCCGTCCCCCCCGACCTCTCCCGCGGGCGCTCAGTGGCTTTGTAGGGGGGGCGGGCTGGGGTCCCTGTCCCTCTGTGGGGGCTGCTCTTCCCTCGCAGATGTGGGGTGAGGGCTGATACCCACAAGGTGGCTCTTTCCCTAATCACGCCCGAGAGAGGTAGGCACGCCTCAGCAGGGGGCACAGAGCTCAGAGAGGCTGTGAGCGGGCCCGGTGGACAGTCACAGTCGACATGCCACCTCCTCCAGGCAGCCATCTAGGATCCTCCACAAGCTGGGTTGGCCTCTGCCTCGTGACCACCCATCACCACCCCTGCTCCTGGGAATTTCGTGCCTGGATCTTGGGACAGTCCTCACCTGCTAAACAACGGGGGTCGGAGGCCTCACCCGCCCGGCAGTCTGGATCCCACGGTGGGGTCTCATGGTTCGGTGCTGTGCTGTACTGTTTGGACCTGACCGGGGTCACTGGCGGGGGAGCCCTTTGCACTGCCACTGCGGCCACACCCCCGCACCCCCCCCCCCGAGTTCTGATGGCGGTGACACTGCTTCGCCATCACCGTCCGCTCTCGGAGCACAGTCCCTGGCCCACATGCCAAAGCAGGAAGTCCCCAAAGAACTGGGTCCCCATGAAGGTGACAGAGGGTCCCGGATGCCGCATGAGCAGTGGGACGCGAGCAGGCTTGTGCTGGGCCCTGGACTCGCCCCCTGGCACACGTCCCTCCCCAGCCAAGACCTGGTCACCCCAGAGCACCGGCCAGGCCCAGCACTGTGGGGTGTGGCCCCTGGACAATGACAAAAAGGATTTACGACTTCCCACAACTCAGTCACAGAACAAAACAAAACAGAACATTTTGTTTTTTAAACCGAGCAAAGATCTGCACAGACAATCTCGCAGGGAGCCCCAGGATGAGCCGCGCCACCGGCTCATTAGGGAAGTGAGACCATCAGGGCAGTGCTAGGACGAGCTACAGTTAAGTCCACAATGCTCGCACAGTGGAGGAAGCGCAGATGCCCAGAGGAAATGGCTCCTAGGGGAGCAACCGCACAGTCTGCACCCCCCAAAGACGAGGCATCCTGGCAGGCGGGAGCACGGGGCCTTCATGCCCAACAGCTCTTCGGATGGTCCGTGGCTGAGCCGGGGAATGAAGGCCAAGAGGGGGTCGGGGCTGCTCTGGGCCGCTGCCCCCTCACAACATGGCAAGCCCAGGAGGAAAGCCGGTTTAAGACAGGGCAGGAGAGAGTTGAGTGGGCATCGTGGCCAGGGCACCCCTACAGGGAGGGATGCGGCCACTATCAGTATCCTAGGGGGGTCCTCTCTGTGGCCTGCCAAGAGCCACCGGCCGGCACCCCAGCGGGAACCCTGTGGGATATTTAGGGCTGTGCTGTCAACCCACCGACATCTGCTCCACGAGAACAGAGCTGCTCACTGCTGGAACACGTGCGACACACACACACACACACACACACACACACACACACACGCACACGCTGAGATCAATGTGCAGAGCTTGAACAAATGAACGAATCACTGTATAGATCACATACAGGATCAATACAAACATCGTGAATAAACGAATACACTAAGGTCATCTTTTTCACCCACTAAACACAGCTCTGAAATGCTGGTTTCTAGACGTACACAACACTTGGGAAGCTAGTGGGTGGGTGGGTGGGTGGACAAACGAGCAGGGGCGCGGCTCTGACAGTGACTGACAGCAGGGGCGGGGCTCTAACACTGACTGACAGTGGGGGCGGGGCTCTGGCGCTGACTGACAGCAGGGGCGGGGCTCTGGCATTGACTTACAGCGGGGGCGGGGCTCTGGCGCTGACTGACAGCGGGGGCGGGGCCCTGACACTGACAGTATAGTGGAAGCAAACTGGTCAGCTGGGCAGGATCTTGGATTGAAGTCCCTGGAGGAAGTCACACCTCCCTGCCTGCCCCAACCCTCCCGGGAGTGCTCCCCTGTGACTCCCATCCCAGCCTGGAGAGCTGCCCACCCACCGCGCCCAGCCCAGGGGTCCTCACCAAGGTGTCCGCGGAGGAGGTCCTCCAGCCCTCTGCACCTGACCCCGCTGGGCCCCACGCCCGCCCCCCAGCCCCGGAAGATTCTTGTGGGTGATGGGGCCTTTCCCACAGGCTGTGGGTCCTGCTGCAGCCGCCCACCCAGTGCCTTCATGTCAGGTGTGCCCGAGCCGCTGCCCTGCCTGGTGGAGACACTCCTGGCAGCCCCTGGGGGCAGCCCCGTGCACCCCTGGGCAGAACAGTGGGGACAGAGACCGGGAGGGATCCTTTCCCTGTGACTGTTCCCCAGTCCCCTAATGTCACCCACTCCAGCTCCCTGAAATTCGCCCCAAGCACTGACCCAGGCTACAGCTGCGCACACTGCGCCCCCGACACAAAGCCCCTCTGTGAGCCAGCGGGGGCTGCCCGTCCCTCACCAGCCCCTGTGGGGTTGCCCCACAGGGAAAACCTGGATGTCCGACAAGAGCAAGGCCATGGCCCCTGCCCTCCCCATGGTCGAGCTGATTATCCAGGACCAAGACTGCGCAGAGCTAAATAGCCACTCCCAGGCCACCGCAGGCCACTGCAGGCACCCTACCCTGGGTCCTCCTGGGCCCCCGTGACCCCCTGCCCACCCCCCACTGCCGCCCACCCCACCCATTCCTCCCCCAGCC
>JAOXYA010016214.1:0-13727 GCA_028565675.1 Sorex palustris | reverse complement strand
GGGCCCAGTAACGTCTCCATTGTGAGACTTGTTGTTACTGTGTTTGGCATATTGAATACGTCACAGGTAGCTTGCCAAGCTTTGATCTGGGGGCGAGATACTCTCAGTAGCTTGCCGGGCTCTCCGAGAGGGGCGGAGCAATCGAATCTGGCTCAGTCTTGCTGGCTGCATGCAAGGCAAATGCCCTACCACTGTGCTATTGCTCCAGCCCCTTACTCCAGGTGAAAGAGAAAATTACATAATGAAGTAGAGGACATGATTGGTAATTCAGAGTCCCAGGAAGTTTGCCCTGTTCCTTCTTTTAAAAAAATGAATATTCATTATGTTCTGGGGGAATGGACAGGTTGATTAAAATTACTGGGGTCCAATATAACAGTAAATTGTCCATGATAGAAGGAAAATATTGTACCAGTTTTTATCATGGAAAACTAGATGGAGTCTGTCATTTCTGCCAAGGCTCTGCCTTGCCTTGTGTCTTTCAGGAAGCACAGAAATCCATAGCTCTGGCATAAGTGGCTGCTTCCAAAGTGTACCCGTATGTGTTCTTCTTCAACTCACCAATACCTTATCTAAGAGACTTAGTCCTCTACATAATTACTTTTATTAAAAAAAGGGCCAGAACTGGGAGGGAAACAGCCCTGAGTCAAAGTGTTTAGGGAAAAAAATTGCATTCTTCTACTACACTTTATTATTTACTTCTTTCCTTTATTTAGTTCCACAGATCAACCTCCAGCCCTAGAAGCAACAATTAACCTTCCTGTGACATTTGAGGCTACTGACCTTTATCTAATTCACAATATTTTCAGCCCTGGAGAGCAGGGAATTTGACACAGGGGAAAGTTGGGGCAGAGAAATGAACCTTGCACTCAAACTAAGATGTTGACATGGCCAACTATGAGCTTTCATCTTTAAAATCTACATGCCCTCTCTATTTTTGGACATATAGCTAGATGTAATGATTTAATAAACATACTGATAATACTCTAATTTTCAAACTGAGTCACGTCGATTGGGCTAAAATGTTTTTCACTTGATTTATGAAATTTATGATTTTATGAAATTCTTCATCTTTATGAGATATATAAAATCCTAGTTAATTAGTATTGGAAATATTTTGTTGGAGAAAGTAATATTCATAAAATCAGAAGTGTACTGAGAACATTGGCAGAAGCCATTGATGTGTGTGTGTGTGTGTGTGTGTGTGTGTGTGTGTGTGTGCGCGCGCGCACATATAGTATTTTTGGTTGCAAAACTTTTCCTGATAATGTTTTGGGTAGAACTTCTATTCTTTTAAAGAACCGATCCTTAGAAATTCTCTTGTGAACAAGGACCTAATGCAAACTGCTACAGTTAGTTTTAAAGAAGGCTTTTATCATTCAATTGACATCAGTGAGCAAAGTGTCAAGATTGTTTTTGCTTCTTTAAAACTGTGATGTTCCCATAGAGAGAAAAACATTACCCACAAAAGTCTAGAGGTGAATATCTCTTAGAATCACATGATTTATTGTTGACCCAATAATTCCAAAATCTATGTATAATGTTGAAGTGAAAAAAGAATACAAATCTTAAAGCTAACTCTCTATGTTTTCTAATTAGCATGGAGTCATTCTAGCACTGACTTGTATCTAGATAATCAGGTGAAGGAAAGGGATACCATCAAATACTAAATATTCCTATTGGGCTCTATATGAATATATGTCAAAGTTGACAGGGAGTTGGAAAACAGTTGACCAGTTGGTCCTGATTACACAGAGAAGTTGACCAAGCGGGTCTGTAAGTCAACCCTTGTATACATATTTTCCCGAATCGCCTTGTCCATTATAAAACTCAGGCCAATAATTCTTCTGTTTTTAATTTTTATTTTGTTTCTAGAAAGTTGTTCACAGTAATTGATTACATTCAATATTCCAACACCAATTTTACCATCATTACACCTGCCCACCACCATATTTCAAATTATTCCACCCCAATCCCCAAAGCCTGCCCCCAAAGCAGAACATAATAATTTAATTTGTATTGCCTGTTATGAATAATCTGCTAAAGATGATCTAAAATGTTTCCTTAGAGAAAAGTGTGTGAAGATTATTGTATTATCTTGGAGTCATTAAGCCCTTGTATAGAGTATAAGATCTCTCCAGGAATTCTAAGATTTTAAAATAGGGTCATAGAGTAAGAATTAAATTTTTAACTGGATGGTGAGGTTGGGGTCCAGAGGCATCTCTGTGGTGTATTGCTCTCTTTCTCTTCTTAGGTTTATTTGTGAACCTCTGGATCACGGCTCTTAATGAGCTTAAATGGTGCCAGAGGCAGTTTGTGGGCGTGTGAAGAACAGGGAAACACAGGGAGATGACCCATTCTCCCTCCAGACGAGCCTGCAGATTTCAGTCCACAAGTCCTGCATGCCTGGATTTTCCAGCAGATTCACTCATAGATGAGGCTTGTCTGAGCCTCCATCAGCAGTAAGCGTGGCAGCGACTGAATTCTGGAAGTTTTCAGCTGTCGGGGAGGTGGATGGTGGGATTCACCCACTTCCTCTGAATTGCCCTGGATGAGACAGCTTCAGGCCAATAATTCTTTTGAAAATACCACTTATCACAAGAAATGTTTTTTAAATGATGACTTCATTTTTATAAATGATGACTAACTTGCTTCCCTGAGCTCTTATTTTTCACTTCATTACAGGAAAATGCCAAATTTGACACTTGGACTTTTGAGTTACTTCTGTGACTTTAAACCGATAATAGACTGTTTATCAAAGAATTATAGAAGCCCTTCCTCCTCGCCCTCCCCCAACGCTGCTCTACAGGTCATCTCCCCAACCCAACACTCAAAAGGAGAGAGATAACAAAAGGGAATGCCCTGCCACAGAGGTAGGGTGGGATGGAGGGATGAGGGGTGGGAGGGATACTGGGATTGGTGGTGGTGGAGAATGGGCACTGGTGGAGGGATGGGTATTCGATCATTGTATAACTGCAACCCAACCACAAAAATTTGTCAGTCTACAACTGTACCTCATGGTGTTTCACTAATAAAAATTTAAGGAAAAAATAAATAAATAAAAATTAAAAAAAAAGTTGATAGAAGTACTAGAACTAGAAATTAAAAGTTGACAAAAGAGGGGCTGGAGAGATAGTACAGTGGGTAGGGCATTTGCCTTGCACGCGCAGACCCAAGTTTGAAACCCAGCATCCCATATGATCCTGAGCACCGCCAGGAGTAATTCCTGAGTGCAAAGCCAGGAGTAACCTCTGTGCATTGCTGGGTGTGACCCAAAAAGCACAAAATAAAATAAAATAAAAGTTGACAAAAGAGAAGTAATCAACCACTAATCCCAGAGCCAGTGAGTGACTCTGGCAAACCTGGAGAGCAAAGCACATAGAAGGTACATTCACCAACCACAATGCAATCTAGATAAAAATCAGTACATTTCCCACCCCTAATGTACCCACTTTCCTTCCAGCCACCCTCCCCTCACTCTCTGGAGATTTTCCTCTCTTTCTCACTCTCTCTTTCTCTCCCTCCTCCCTTTTGGGCATTAAATTAAAAAAAAATTAGCACAAAGAGAAGAAAAACAGCAAGTGACACATGTGGAAGTGAAAAGAGATTTTCCTAAGATGACTTTTGGCTTAAAAGAGAATTCAAGCAGGAGACCCAGGGAACAGCTGGGTGATAAGAGTATGTAGACAGGAGTCCGAGTTCATTCCCTGGCACTGCCCCACACACATCCCATGCCATCCTGGAGGCACCAAGACCAACTAAGCGTGGCAGCCCCCAGAGTGCAACACCCGCCCCCCCCCCGCCCCACACATATATGTCCTGCGAAGTATTTAAAGTGTCTAAAATGGAAATGCCAAACAATTTAGAAAAGAACACAACTGAATATATTAGTCCTTGTTTCTGTGGCCCCTGAGCTCCAAACACACCCACCCGTTCTCCTCTGCTCTGGGTCCTCTGGGATTCTGCAAATCCCTTCCTGCCAGTGTGCAGCAGCTTCCTGCTGGGCTCTGCCAAGATGGGGCGGTCGCTTGAGGGAGACTGTTGGGCTGGAGAAAATAGGGGACAGTTCCTCTTTATGATCTGCTTCCTCACCCCTGCTGCAAGAGGCCTTCGTGGGCAGTAGTAGTGGGTCCTCGTCTCTCACTTTTTCTGGCCTTCACTGATCCCACCTCGTGGGGGCCTTCAGAGGCACAAGCACCAGTGTGAGGGTAACAGCATGTCTCAGGCACGAGGCCCCAGCCCTGCAGGGGCCCCGTAGGATCTGCGGGGGAGCCCTTCTGAGATGGTGTCTCTCTTCCACCAGAGTTGGTCTCTCTGGTGTCTGGGTTCTGCTAGCCCCAACCCACTTCCCCAGACTGCTACCAAGATCCTGGCCTCTTTCTCATTGCTGTCAGCCCCGAGTGTAGCATGTGGCACCTGCCTACCTTTCCCTGGAGTATCCGGATCCCTTTCCATTCCTCGTGCTGCAATGTGTCTGAGAATCAGAAATGCCCGATCTTAAAGATTTATTTATTTATTTTTGCGTCACACCCGGCAATGCACAGGGGTTACTCCTGACTCTGCACTCAGGAATTACTCCTGGTGGTGCTCAGGGGACCATATGGGGTGCTGGGAATCGAACCCGGGTGGGCCACGTGCAAAGCAAATGCCCTACCCGCTGTGCTATCACTCCACGCCTTAAAGATTTATTTTTGGTTTTTGGATACTATCAAGCAGTATTGTGATTTTTGTTTTTTCATTAAATCACCATTCATTTTCCTGCTATTGCTGATGGCTCGGAGGGCTCAGGAACAAATAAATGTTGTATGATTAAAAAAATAAAAAAGATCAACCTACCTAAATTATTATATGGATTCAGTGCAATCCCCATTCAAATTCTGATGGCATTCTTTGAGGACTTATATAGTCAATAATAAAGTTTGTATGGAATCATAAACACCCTAAAATGACTAAAGTCATACTGAGAAATAAGATAATGGGAGGTATCTCATCACCTAACTTGAAACTGTATTATAAAGCAATAGTGATCAAAACAGCATGGTCCTGGGATAGGAAAGCCTTCTGGCCAATGGGTTAGAACTGTTACCACAGAGACAAATTCCTACATCTACAGTCAAGTAAATTTTGACAAAGGAGTTGAGTAAATGAAGTCGAGTAAAGATAGCCTCTTCAACAAATGCTGCTGGGAAAATCACTCATTAAAAAATGGAACTGGATCCATATCTCACACCTTACACAAAAGCAATTAACAGCAGATCAACAAACTTGAGATGAGATCAGAACCCACACACTGTGCTGGAGACTGGAACCAGGGACATTTCTCTGAACTGATTATCCAAATAATTTTACACATTAACATATTTAACTATCAAGGACTTGCCTAATGATTAAAACTTTACCTCTCTCCTATCTTTATCTGCAGAACCAATACATATTTTAAGTGCCATTTATAGCTACTGAGTGTTTAGGATAATCCACCTTTACATATGACCTTGACTTTTTTTTTAAAGAATTTTTAAAAATTAAAAAAAAATTTTTTTTATTAGTGAAATACCATGGGGTACAGTTGTAGACTAACAAAATTTTGTGCTTCAGTTATACAATAATTGACTACCCATCCCTCCACCAGTGCCCATTCTCCACCACCACTAATCCCAGTATCCCTCCCACACCCCATCCCCCCCATCCCACCTTGCCTCTGTGACAGGGCATTCCCTGTTGCTCTCTCTGTCCTTTTGGGTGCTGTGGCTTGCAAAAGAGGCATTGAGTGGCAATCATATTTGGTCTAGAGTCTACTTTCAGCATATATCTCCCATCCTGGGAGGATCCTCCCAACACCCTTTATTTGGTGCTCCCTTCTCTATCTGAGCTGCTTTTCCCCCCTAGCGTGTGTGGCTGGCCTCCAGGCCATGGAATAAACCTCCTGATACTTATCTTGGCTATTCTTGGGTGTCAGTATCCTATTTTGTTACTTTATGTTCCCCATGACCTTGACTTTTGAACTCAGTTTCATATCCAAATGTCAAGTGTTTAATTCTTTGGACCTTGATCCATGAAGAAGGCAAATTCCTTTTGGATCACTCTGGAGCTAGATAGTTTCTTAACCTTTCTGTGCCCCAGTTTCATGTACTAAGTGGACCTAGTAATAGCTGTTATGATATTAATAATATGGTATCATATGAAAAAAGTGCTTAGCAGAATGCTTGGCAAGTAAGAATTATTTTTAAAGTGTGTTATTATTTTTCCTGTTATTCTTTCACATAGGGACCAAATTTCTACTTAAAGATGATCTCTTCTATAATGTATTGGAGAAAATGCTCAACAACATTCACAACTTTAAGTGCTTATCCCCAACTTACTCTTTCAATGAGCTGCAAACATTCTGTCAGGGTGTTGTTGATTTTATTGGATAGTTCAAGCTGTTCTTTCTTTTCTTCCTCTTCCTTTTCCATGCTCTTCCAGAATGAAATATTCATTTTCTCAATAACTTTTCTTTTTGTTTTAAGCTCCATGGGAGGTCGTTTGTAGGTTTTCCCCTTAGATTTCTGCCATTCTTCGAGCTGTTTCCTGTTATGCAATAAAAAGGGAAAAAGAAATATGTGTGTATACAAATATACATATATATATATTTATACACACACACAGAGGAGAGCCCGGTAACTACTGAGAGTATCCCGGCCGCACAGCAGAGCCTGGCAAGCTCCCTGTGGCATATTCGGTATGCCAAAAACAGTAACAAGAAGTCTCACAATGGAGACGTTACTATGCCCGCTCAAGCAGATCAATGAACAACTGGAGGACAGTGCTACAATCTACAGTGCTATATATAAATAAGTATAGTAAAGTCGAGTTTCTAAAACATACAATATGCATTGATTATCAATAAACACCTTCAACTATGCAGTCAGGAGAATGGAATGAAGAAGAGTTGACAAGCAGTAGCTGCCTGCTCCTTCAGAATCAGATGCCAGAGGGGTTACTGGGCTCATAGTGGGCAGCTCCCAGGGCACTCACTCCTTTACATCACAAGGGGTCTTCATCATCTTTCTCTGAAAATGTTCATTTCCCCTGTAAGCTACCTGACATGACACAGGCCTTCCGAAGAGATTCCCCCACCACTGCTCCGGAAGTGAAAAACTTTTCACTGGAAGTTTTTCAGTTAGATTTCGGTTAGATTTCCAATCTGCTATTCAGTTAGATTGGGCCCACCAAAACTACATTCTGCCCTGAGGAGGGGGTTCTTTTTCTCCAATTTCTGAGGCTGCGCCTGGTCACACATGATCAAACAAGATCAGTAATTTCAGGGGGAATCTTATTTTAAGGGACAGGTCTCTAATGGTACTAAGTCCTAATCTTTGCTTCACATCCTCTACTCCTATTTCTAAGAAGCTGACAGTTGCTTTTTGTGTGTGTATGTGGGGTGGGGGGGGGAGGGGGAAAGATTTGATCTTACTTGGTGGTACTCAAAAGCTATTTCTGGCTCTGTGCTCAGGAATGACCCCTGGTGCTGGTGCTAGGAGGCTCATATGTGGTACCAGGAAATCAAAATGGGGTCAGTAGGATAGAAGGCAAGCACATTAATCCCTGTACCATATCTCCTGCCCCTTGGTTTACTTCCCCAAATGGGACCAGTTTAGAGTCATGATGCTTCCTGTGTTTTCTTCTCCGTTAACTTTTCTAGATTAGCCATTGCTCTGCTTGAGAAGGGACTAGTATCTCCCTGATTCGTAATCATGTAAACTTTTGAGCTATGTAGGACACTCCAGGTTCTGCTACCAATGCTGGGTCTTTGACTGCTATTTGATTCCTGTAGGACACTTCTTAAATAAGTAATTTACATGCTGACTTATTTCTTCCTTGATACTTATACCTCAATTTTCTTTTTAAAATTTTTTTAATTTTTAAAAATTTTCATTAGTGAAACACCATGAGGTACAGTTGTTCAATTTTCTTAAAAAAAAATTTCAAGCATACAGGAAATTATGGCAGCTTAAACATGTGTACATAACCACCCAGCATATACACCATCTTACTATGGTATTATAAGCTTTGAATTTTCCTTTCTTTTAAAATAAAAGAGTCTAAGCTCAAAAATGACATAGGAGCCATTATTTATGGCCTATTTACTGACCTATATCCTTGACCTTTTGTGATAGTAAGTTTATCTTTTTTTTTCTCTTTTTGGGTCACACCCAGTGATGCACAGGAGTTACTCCTGGCTTTCCACTCAGGAATCACTCCTGGCAGTACTTGGGGGGACCATATGGGATGCTGGGGATTGAACCCAGGTCGGCCACGTGCAAGGTAAAAGCCCTGCCCACTGTGCTATCACTCCAGCCCCTGTCTCATTATTTTAAATTGCAAAATTTTGGAAATGAAGTACCTGCGCATCTCTGCTGCAGTTTTCTTATTATCTGCATTCGTTCTGGTTCCTTCTGGAACTCTCCTGGCCTTTAAGGCTGTGCCTTCCACTTGAGTTTTGGGAACTGTCCTGCTCAGAAAACGGTTCTGGGGAAGAGCCCTCTGCAACCTGGAATCCACAGTCCGCACTTTTGGTTGACAACTGGTATGGCATTTATTCCCATTAATTCCACTCATGCGAAGGCTTGGTGTGCTTGGAACAACTGGATTAAAGTTGACAACCGCCAAATCAGACCTCTGGCTGAAAGCTTTTGACTTTTGCAGTGCACATGATGTCTGAGGTCTAGAATAGGGCTGAATGGACTTGTGGTCTTGCTTAATATTTGCATATCTGTTGCAATATTCTCCCTGAAGCACATTGGGGCATGTCCTGGGCTTGGAATTTTTTGCTTTCTCTTTAGTAATAGTGTGTAGCTGAAACTTAGTTTCATTTGCTTTTTTATATTTATCCCTACTAGCCTTTATATCTGTGACCGCTGGTTTCCTTGTTGCTTGACTCCTGCTTGAAGCCTGGGCAAAGGCAGAGGAAGCTGTCTTTAGGGCTTTTCCTCCTGGTCTCGCAAGTTCTGCTTCTCTAGAGAGTTGCTGTGACTTTCCTGGTAGATTCCTGATGTGAAACTGTTTATTAGCTTGGTCCTTCAGAGGAGCACTCTTCACTGAGCGTTTGCCCAAGTTTTGTTTAGGAGCCACACTGCTCTTGGTTGGATTATGCGAGTGAATCTTTGGTTTACTTGTGGTCCATAACTCACCGTGGAGCTTCCTCTCAGAATCTGATAAAGCACAAGGCAAGTTCTCTTTGTTTGTCTCTTTCAGAAAGTTGTCCCAGGATTCATTTTCCAAGTGTGTATTGTCTCTAGAGACTATACATTTAGCATCCCCTTGATCTGTTTTCTGCTGCCTTGTAGTTTTCAGTCCCTCTGTATTAAGTGACAGTTCTGCACCTGTGGATGATCCAGCTTCTTGTTGCTGTTGACAGCTGTCTGAAGGCTCACAGTTTGAGTTAGAAGAAACACAAGCTGAAGTCAGCCTTTTGTCCGGAAGTTTTAGTGGCTCCGATTTTGGCTTCTGGGGCCCTGGGATATTGGCAGGTCTGGACTGAAGTTTAGCGCTGATAGGCCTTTGGACTTTGAAAGGCAAAGCAACATGGCTTGTAAGATCCTTTTTGGGTCTAAGAGTCTAGAAAGACAAAGAAAAATGTATAAACAAAAGTACACAATAATATCTTATTTTGGGGTTTTGTTTTGTTTTTGGTCACACACAGGGATGTTGAGGTTTGGGACCAAACCCAAGCTTTCCTGCACAAAGCATAAACTCGGTCTGTAGAATGATCTTGCTGGCCCCCCTCACTATTCTTAAAATAATAAAAATAATTGTTTTAAAATGAGTTTAGAACAAAAAATGTTGAGAATCCAGCCAACATTTTTTGGCTGGGTGGAGGGAGGCGGGGTGGTGGTGGTGTGTGTGGGGGGATTCCAGGATCAAACCCAGGGCCTCACAAATGTAAGGTGAGTGCTCAGCTACTCAACTATATCCCTGAACCCAAACAGATTATTCCTAGAACTTCAATGCTTCAATTCTGGTATGAAATTTTCCAAATTTGTGTTATGTTTAGTTCCTTTTTTTTCTTTAAATGCAAGAAAACACCAAACCTGGGATTATAATTTGCACTTCAGAAAATTTCCATAGAAATTAAAAGCATAAAATTTAGTGGGTTTGAGTATATTCAACAAGAGTGGTATAACCATTGCCTCTACCTGGTTTTATGAATATTTTTATTACCCCAGAAAGAATTATGCACTTGTTATGCAATTACCCCTCATTTCCTTCTCTCCACATACCCTAAGCATGTAAGTACTAATCTTATTACTACTAATCCTCACCAATCTACTTTCTTCACCTAAAGACTAGTCTGTTCTGGTCAGTACATATACATGGAATTATGCCATATGTGGTCTTTGAATCTGGCTTCTCTCAGCACAGTTTTCAAGGCCTATCCACAATGTATCTATCAGAACTTCATTATTTTAATTAGTAAACTTATTTCTAAGAGCATTTTTAGGCTTATAGCAAAATTGAATGGGAGTTCAGCAAGTTCCATATACTCTGCTCCTACACTCACATTTCACTACTTTTTAACCACATTTAGTTATCTATTCATTAACTTAAGGACACCTGAGCTGTTTTCACTTGTTATTTGTTTTTTCCTAAATACTTTTTATTTTGCAGTTTCCCCCATTTTGGGGTCATAATTCACTTCCCAACTTCACTTTTTTTTTTGGTAAGTTTTTGGGCCACATTTGATGGTACTTCAGAATTAATTTACTCCTGGCTCTACACTAAGGGACCACTCCTCACAGAGGCTCGGGGACCATATGGGATGCTGGGGATCATACCAGGCTGGATGTGTGTAACGCAAGCCCCCTAAAATAACCATTGTACTAAAGCTCTGCATCCCCCATCCCAACTTCATTCCTATCTTCATTATTGTGTTAGCAGATAAAGCATCCCCTCATTTCTAGGATGGCATACGGAAATAAGTGTTGTCAACTTCTAAACGTTCTATGAACTCTAAAAGCTGAACTTCTAGTGGATTCTCTCTTTAACTCTTGCATAAAGTCTGGTTTAACCTGCATGAAGCAGAAGTCTAAGCCAATGATTCTCAACTCTGCATCATCAGGCACTGATTGTGCCTTATGCATTTTCCATCCTCTAGTGTCTAATGAGGCCACGTGTAGGCATATAACATAGAGTTTATATACGACATATACATGCCTATGTGTAGGTCTGTGTTCAGTGACTAGTCATTAACATTTTTTATAATTGACACAGATAGCTCACCATGGGAAATGTTATTTCAGCTATAGGTTCGAACTTAGATAACTAACTATGGCTTTAAAAATTGAAAGTGGAATTTTTACTGACTTGTAAAACTGCAAATGAGAAACTTGCACTGCTTTCAGAGGGCTAATTTCTCCCACTCAGCCTTCAGTGTGTTATACTCCTTTACAATTTTTTCACAATTTGTTAAACTGAAACAATTAGGAAGCATATTCTTATTAAATAACTTGCAAGACTCAACATGGGTATTCTTTTTTAATGAGCTAATTGAGTTATTTAACAGCAGCAAACCAAAGTGGATGAAACTACAAATTCTTTGTTTTGTCACTTAACAGCCATGTGACCTTAGGAAGTTACTTAATTTTCCAACTCAGTTCCCTCTTCTGTAAAATGGGTTACTAGTAAGATCTACCTCATAAAGTTAGAAGAAAACAATGAGTTAATTAATGCCTAGCGCATAGTAAGTATTCAACTAAAAGGACCAAAGAACACCTAAGGATTACTTTTTAAAATTCAAAATCTAAATTGCAGTATTTTGTACTTTCAAAAAAAAAATTCCCTTTTAGACTAAACTGTCCTTATATTTATAAGAAATATCATTGCTCTACATGTTCTTTAGGCTATTATTGTGATTAGTTTCATTACAAATAATTCGAGTGGGTATTTCTGCAAGGAGTAACTGCTACTTACGGATTTAGAATGCGGAGGATTTGGGCAATTATTCTTTGCTTTTAGATAAGGCCTATAAAAGACAAAATAAGATTAATTCCTACTACAGAAAGAGCAACAAGACAAGTTACTAAATTTATTAAGCTTAGAATTTCATTGGGGCTGGAGCGATAGCACAGCGGGTAGGGAGTTTGCCTTGCATGCAGCCAACATGGCCGACCCAGGTTCGATTCCCAGCATCCCATATGGTCCTCCGAGCTCCGCATGAGCCAGGAGTAACCCCTGAGCATCACCGGGTGTGACCCAAAAAGCAAAAAAAAAAAAAAAGAATTTTATTTATTGATTTAGGCTTTTTTCTAGTCACACCTGATGATGCTCAAGGGTTACTCCCGGCTCTGCATTCAGGGGACTGTATGGGATGCCAGGGATTGAACCCGGTCTGCTGTGTGTAAGGCAAATGCCCTACCTGCAGTACCATCACTTCAGCCCCAAGCTTAGAATTTTAAATTGTTAGAATTATTGAATAATAGCACTGTAGTCCTATTGTTCATTGATTTGCTCAAGCGGGCACTAGTAACGTCTCCATTGTGAGACTTGTTGTTACTATTTTTGGCAAATCGAACACAGTACGGGGAGCTTGCCAGGCTTTGCTTTGCTGGCGGGATACTCTTGGTAGCTTGCTGGGCTCTCTGGGAGGAATGGAGGAATTGAACCTGGGTCGGCTGCGTGCAAGGCAAAGGCCCTACCCCCTGTGCTATCGCTCCATCCCAGTGAATAAAATAATTTAAATTATATTGAAAAAAGTTCCTTACATTACCAAATTTCATTATTTTACTCCTTCGAGATTGAACCAAGAGCTTCCACATGCTAAGTATATGAAAACACCTTACCCACTGTACTACTTCGACAGACCCTTAAAATGCTTCTTTAAAAAATTTTCTCCAAACCAGAGAGATAGTAGGTTACCTACCTTGCATATGGACAACCCAGTTTAATTCCCTGTACACCAGGAGTTCCACCTTGAGTGATCCCTGAGTACCAGAAGTTATCCCTAAATGCAGAGCCAGGAGTAAAGCCTGAGCAAGAGAGGTGTGGCCCAAAACAAAGCACTGCAGCACTGTCCTCCCGTTGTTCATCGATTTGCTCCAGCGGACACCAGTAACATCTCATTTTGTGAGACTTGTTACTGTGTTTGGCATATTGAATACGTCACGGGTAGCTGGCCAGGCTCTGCTGTGGAGGTGGGAAACTCTCGGTAGCTCGCCGGGCTCTCGAGGGGTGGAGGAATCGAACCCAGGTTGGCCGCATGCAAGGCAAAAGCCCTGCCCGCTATACTGCAAAACCAAAAAACTTTTTTGCTTTAAGTCTCTTCTAATAAGCAATTTTATAGGAGGGGAAGGTGATCAAACCAACATTAGGAGTACAAATGAAACCTAACAGGTCTGATAGAAAACATGAAAAAGAATAGGAAAGTGGGACTGGAGAGATATACAGTGGGTAGGGCGCTTGCCTTCCAAGTGGCCGATCTGAGTTTTATCTCCAGTATCTGTCCGATATGGGCCCCTGGGCACTGCCAGAGTAGTTCCTAAGTGCAGAGCCAGGAGTAATCCCCGAGCATTGTTGGGTAAGGTCTCAAAACAAACAAACAAAATTCCTGGTACTAATCTTGGCCACTCCTGGGTGGATTAGTGGATTAGGAATTTTGCTCCATGACTTGGAGGACACCCACACGTGCTAGGGGAAAAGGAAGCTCAGATAGAGAAGGGAGCACCAAATAAAGGGTGTTGGGAGGATCCTCCCAG
>JAOXYA010016189.1:0-13729 GCA_028565675.1 Sorex palustris | reverse complement strand
GAGCACCGCCAGGAGTAATTCCTGAGTGCAGAGCCAGGAGTAACCCCTGAGCATCGCCGGGTGTGACCCCAAAAGCAGAAAAACAAAACAAAATAAAAAAACAAGTACCCCGTCAGTAAAATCAGGTCTTGGCACTGTGATGGCACAGGGGTTAAGGCACTGGCCGTGTACATGGTTCAGTCCCTGGCACCACAGAGGCTCTGCCAGGCTGGCCAGTCCCTGAGCCCCAGTTGGGATGGCCCTTGAATAAAAAGCAAAAAAAAAAAAAAAAAAAAAGTGAGATGACTTTTTGTTTGGCTTGGGGGCCACACCCAGCAGTGCTCAAGGCTTACTTTTTTTTTTTTAAGTTTTGTTTGTTTGTTTATTTTGAGACCTCAGCCAGGAGTGCTCAGGAGTCACTCTGGACTCTGCACTCAGACATCTCTCTGGGCAGTGCTTGGAGAGAAACCATATGGGGTGTGGGCTGGAACCCAGGCAGGCACCCTCCCCGCCGTGCTGACCCCTGGCTCTGTGCCTGTTCTGACGGGGCTCAGAGGACTGACCCCAGGTTGGCCATGTGCAAGGACAGTTCCCGATCGACTGTGCTGGCCTGTCTTTCTGGCCCTGAAACGACCCGTGGCAGTTAGTAAAGTGGCCCTCCTGAGGGAGGTCCCCGCGGCTAGGCAAGCGGTGTGGGTGCAGTGGGCTGCAGCAGGCTTGGTGAGGCAGAGCAGGGCTGTCAGGGATCTGGAATGTTCCAGGGAACAGACCCATGGTGCCACACAGCCTGCCCTGGCCCCCGGCCACAAAGGCCTGTGGGCAGAGGTGCAGCGGGGACGCTCTGGGCCAGGTTGGGCTATCAGGAAGGAGGGTCACCTTGGGAGACACCTGCCCAGAGGGGCCGGCCTCGGGTGCCCCCGCACGCCTTCTCCAGGAAAGGAGGAACCACCAGACTCACGACTCACCTCCAGGGTCACAGGCTGCACGCTGATGGCCAGCTCCGGGGCGCAGACAAAGGACCAGTGGACCCCGATATCCTCCTGCTTCTCCTTCAGGTGCAGCTCCAGCTGGTTGGAGAAAGGAACATTACCGCAGGAAGTCCAGCCCTGACAGGCATGCGTGCACATGTGAAGGGGGTGTGCACGCACATGCATGGGTGTGGGTCAGTAGGTGTGTGGGCGCACAGGTTATGCGTACACATCTGTGTGCATATATGCACAAATATGTGAGTGTGGGGTGTGTACACATGTCCATGAATATGCATGTACATGTGTATATATACATGTAGACGTGTGACTGTGCAAAAGTGTGCACATGTAATGTGTACATGGGCACATAGCTATGTGCATGTGTCCACGTATATGTTCATATGCATGTGTGTGTGCATACATGTACACACATGTGGCTAGTATGTATGGGCTCACTTATTAGCCACTCAGCACCCAGTGCAGCACTCTTTCTGAGTGGAAAGGAGGGCCCCTCATCCCGTGCCCTCCCCCTGTACCCTCACGGGTGCCGCAACCCCCCAGCACCTCCCTCTGTGTGACTGGGTACTGGAGGCCCCTGCGGTCTGATCAGGCCTGGGTGTCAGGCCTGGTCACGCATGGACTGAGTGGGCATTGAAGACCCCTTGTGCCCTCGTGGGCTGTGCAGGTTGGACTTGGACACAGATCGGACGGCCACGGGTTGTGTCTGCTCCCCGAGGAGGAGGCCCCCGCTGTGGTCACAGCAGTCCTGAAACTGCATGGGGCAATGCTGCCCAGAATCGGGGGGGGGGGGTGTCTCCAACAGTGTAGTCCTCGGCCAGCATGGACACTCTGCTGGATGGCCACTCCTGGCCACTGGTCAGTGTTCACAGGGTGAGTACTGGGCCTGGGGGAGGCGCTCAGGGCTGGAGCACGCTTGGCATGTGAGTCCGGGACTGGCCCCCCAAGGCTCCCCCAGGTTCACCCTGGCATCAGGCAGAGAATTGCAAATGTGGGGGCACCCCTTGGCCTGGCAGTACATAACAGGGGCGGGCAGCTCACAGAAGAGTCACTGGAAGTGTGGTTCATCCATAGGAATTTACGAAGAAGCAAGGCATTGCCCCCTCCCTGAGCTGAGACCCCCGTGTCTCCTCCTCTGACAGCCACAGGGAGCCACACGTCACACACAGAGGAGCTGTTTCCAGGCCAGCTGTACCGTGGGCACCCCCCACCCCCGGGAAGGGGACCCAGAAGCCCAGTTTGTTAACAATGTCCCCAGGGGGCTGAGATTCAGGCACGTAGGAGATTCAGGAACATGTCTGTGGTGGCCGTCCTTGTGAATATGGTCTGCACACATGCGCACAGCACGCAGAGCACATGAGACTCTGCCTGGTGCAGACGTATGCACAGCACACAGAGCACGTGGGACTCTGCCTGGTGCAGACATGGTCTGCACACGCGTGTACAGTACATGGAACATGTGAGACTCTGACTAGTACAGAAACAGCCACACAGTCCAGCTGTGACCTAGACGTGTAACTGAGACATTTTCCCGTATACATGGATAGAATGAAGTCAAGCTTCTGAACCTCTAACAGGGATTCTCCTCCCGCATGCCCAGCCAGTCATACCCAGTGGTGCTCAGGCTAACTCCTGGCTCTGTGCTCAGGGACTAGTGTTGGTCAGGCTCAGGGCATCAGATGGTACCAGGATCAAATCCAGGTCAGCCACATTTAAGGCTGGTGCCCTCCCCGCCTGACCAGGGGCCTCTCCCCGCCAAGCCCCATGCCCGACCCTGACCCCTGCTGTTAGACTCCCCTGCCTGTGGAGACACACTTACATGTATGAGTGTGTGTGTGTGTGTGTGTGTGTGTGTGTGTGTGTGTGTGTAGGGGGCATCTGCCACAGCAGCTCCCTCTTTCCACATCCTGAGATACACAGCGACAAGGCCGGAGACCCTTGGTGAGACCACCCACACTCAGGAGCAGCCCTCAGCCCACCCAGCACCTCCGCTGGCTGTGCCCGGGCACCTGGGGCCCCCGTACCTTCAGATGGAGCGGGCAGAGCTGCACACTATACAGCCGTGGCCCAGAGTCCGGAGGGGCTGGTGCCACGCTGACCGCAAACTGAAGGGTCTTCCCGACCACAAGGCATGACAGCACCTGGAGAAGGCGGAAGGGGGCAGCTGTGGGAGGACGTGTGGCACAGGCCAGTCCCGGGGGCACAGCCCGCACTCCCCACAGCCGGGCACACGTGGGCTGGGCTGCTCTGCTCGAAGCCGTGCAGTTCAACCTTCTGCTTCCCCAGGTCTCAGGGCTCAGACTAGATACCTACTATCCCCTAAAGAGCCTTCAGGAGAAAATGAGCTGTAGACTCACCCGGTGATGGGACTCACCCTGTTCTCGTGCCAGAACATGAGAATGTATGTCTACCAGAGCATGCTTAACACCTCATGGTTTTCCAAGCATATAAAATATTACAGGGTCACAAGGTGACACCCACATGGGCCTTGGAGACAGCCCAGGGCCCAAGAGCACGTCCAAGCTCCAGTGTCCCATGGGCACCCGAGTGAAACTGGAAGCTTTGCTGTTGATGGCCTGATGAACAGGATTTACACACACACGTGTGCACACACACACGTACACACACATGCACACATGCGCACACACATGCAGGCATGCACATATACACACACATGCATGTGCGCACACATGTGCACACACAGGCACACAAGCACACACATGCACACATGCAAAAATATGCACTCACACATGTGCGCACACAGGCACACCTACAGGCACACCCATGCATGCACATGCACACATACACACATGCACAAACATGCATACACATGCACGCACACACACACACACATGCACACATATACACAGCACCAGAGCAAAGGTGTGTAAGCACCACCTAAGGGGATGAGGTCCCTCGTGAGCATAACCCCTGGAGAGATGCAGCTGTGTGTGCAGGAGTGCAGCCCCTGGGCAAGTGCAGCCGTTGTGAGCACACGCCTGATGTGTGAGCCCCCAGCACACACCACACCTTGGAATGGCCAACTTGATCACATAAACAACACCCAGTAAACAAACAAAATCACAAGAATCAGCAAACCCTGAAACATGCTCCACTGAGGCCCCCACAAGGCCAAACAAGCACAGTGCGGGGGCGAGGAGGGAGGGGCAGAGAAGGCCGGCATGCACTGGACCCCATCACGTCCCCCAGCACTATCCGGAGGGACCCCTGAGCACAGAGGCAGGAGTAACCCTGAGCACTGAGCTTGGCGGAGGTTGGAGCATAGTCTGCGGCTGGAGCAGGCGGAGGTGTGGCCTCGCTCGGCCCGCCCCTGCCACTGAAGTGCCAGGGGTCACAAAAGGTCGGAACATAAAAATGTTTGCCTGAGAAATGGTTGACTTGTTTTAAAAATAAATGCTCTGTAAACAGTCCCTTTTGGAGGAGCGTTTTGGGTGCTGGAGGAGGAGCTCGGCTCTGAGACAGCACGACAGGGCAGGAAGCCGTCCCCCGGCCGGGCTCTGCAGCGTGAGGCCAGACGAAGCAGTGGGGAGGGCCTGGCCTGGCACCAGCTCGCCTGGGTTCGATCCCGGCACCCACATGGTCCCCCGAGCCCCACCAGAAGGGATCTTGAGCACAGAGCTGGAAGTGAGGCCTGAGCACCACCGGGTGTGGCCCCCAAACAAAATAAAACAAAAACAAACAAAAAGCTCTGAGTCTGACCTCTTTGCTTTTTTTAGTTCTCTGGAACCTTCTACAGGAAGTGAATGGAATTTGACAATATGGATGGGTTCCTTGTGCCTGAATCCAAGCAAGAAACTGCTGGACCCTTTGCATCCAGCTGGGCCTGAAGCTCTCACGACCCCACTCCCAGGAAGCAGTGATCCTGCCTCAGGGTTGGCGGCTAGTCAGCAGCCAGTCAACGAGGAAGCAAGCAGGACGCACAGAGCTGTCAAGCCTAGGGACAGTGGGACCCCAGAGGTAGTGCTCGGTGACATGCAGGAATCTGGGGACTGAACCCAGGTTGGCTGCATGTAAGCAAGTGTCCTAGCTGCTGCATTTTCTCTCCATCCCACCAACCATATCTGTTTGGTTTGGTTTGGGGGCCACAGCCGGCAGTGCTCAGGGGCTGTTGCCGGCTCTGTGCTTACTGAGTCCTGGCGGTGCCCGAGGAACGAGCTGGCTGGGATCAAGCCAGGCTCAGCTTCCCACCAGGCTGTGCCTCGACGCCATCCTATCTCTCCAGCCCCAGATTTGACCCTTGATCCATTTGTGTCTTTCCTGCATTCAGGGGAGATCGAACCCCCCACCTCTCTGCTCATGCATTCTCCCCCCTGCTCTTGCATCCTCTCTCTGCGCTTGCATTCTCTCCATCTCCCGCCTCAGGCTCGGCCGGGGACTCACAGACACAGGTCTGACCTGGAAACTTGGATGGAGACTCGGAGCCCCCAGATGTGAAGCCCGGCTACCCCAGATTTCACTGGAGCGGCCCACCCAGAGTCCTCGGCAGTTAAACCTTCAGTGAGCTCCATCCACGAGCCTTAATCCAAGTCACCTGGGGCTGCCAGGGCTCCAGTTCCTACCCCACTCTGAGAATGGCCACAAATTTCATCCCCATGTTCCCCAAGGCCCCGGGGCCCAGTCGGGACAGTGTGTCCGCGGGGCTGTGTGTTAACACGCAGTCTGTACTTCAGTTATGATGTCACACAGCCCTAAGCTGAGGTCGAGGAGACCCTCCCTCCCCTCTCAGAGCTCCCCTTTGATGGGTCCAGGCTGCTGTCACCCACAAACACTCTCCGGGATGTGCAGATCCTACATCAAACACGAGTCGACTCCGGGGCAGAGTCCACAGAAAACAACACACCCGGGAGCACTGTCCACGGCCAAGAACGTCTATCATGGGGCTGGAGTGATAGCACAGCGGGTAGGGCATTTCTGCCTTGCACGCGGCCGACCCAGGTTCAATTCCCAGCATCCCATATGGTCCCTGAGCACCGCCAGGAGTAATTCCTGAGTGCAGAGCCAGGAGGAACCCCTGTGCATTACCGGGTGTGATCCAAAAAAGAAAAAAAATATAAGAAGAAAACAAAGAATGACTTGGGCAGAGCGATAGTACAGCGGGTAGGGCATTTGCCTTGCACGCGGCCAACCTGGGTTTGATTCCCAGCATCCCATATGGTCCCCCTGAGCACTGCCAGGAGTAATTCCTGAGTGCAAGGCCAGGAGTAACACTTGTGCATTGCTGCATGTGACCCCAAAAGCAAAAAAAAAAAAGAAAAGAAAACAAAGAATGGCTCTGAAGCAATGTAGATGTCCTTGAGTGTTTGGTTTGGGTATCAGAAATTCTGAACTAGAAAGTGTCTTTGTCACAAATTCCTAGAAAAGACATGTGACTGTTATGTATTTTTATTCATGTCTTTACTATGTCATAACTTTTGGGAGCTGAAACAATGCCTGTTTGCTCTTCAAGATTTATCAGCTGTCAGACTTTAGGCACATTCTTCCCCCTCACCATGCCATTTATCCATAACATGGAGATGATAAAAATATCTATCACAAGAGACTGTTATCTGAAACTTATCTAAGAATGTAAGGACCAAACACAGTGACTTGCATGTCACAATTTTTTGTTTGTTTGTTTGTTTGTTTGTTGGCCATACCTGGCAATGCTTAGAGATCACTCCTGGCTATGCTAAAGTAGTATATGATGGGGTGCCAGAGAGTAAACTCAAGTCAAGGCAAGCGTCTTGCCTCACATACTATGGCTTCAGCCCCACATGTCACAATGCTTAATAAGTGGAAGTGACAGTATTGATGATATGCTAAGGAAACGAAAAGTTAGGTATGTTATATCTCACACCCTGGAGAAAATACACTTGGAGAGATAGATAATGCATTCAAAATGTTTTATACAATAACACAGAGGGTAGGGGGTTTGCCTTGCATGGTTTGATTCCTCCATCTCTCTCAGAGAGCCCGGCAAGCTATTGAGGGTATCCCACCTGCGCGGTAGAGCCTGGCAAGCTCCTGTGGTGTATTCGATACGTCAAAAACAGTAACAACAAGTCTCACAATGGAGATGTTACTGGTGCTCACTCAAGCAAATTGATGAACTACGGGAGGACAGTGCTACAGTGCTACAGTGCTATGATGTTAAAGAAAAAAAGACTGGGTTTTCTCTTCCATAATCTCCTATGCTTTCAACTTTCCATTCCATGATTCAGAGTAGATTGCAAAGGTGATAAGTGCTAGAGAAATGCAGCAGATGGCAAGAAAATTATCGATCAAAAATTGTCTGTGGCATCTACAGAGAAGAAGCAGGTTTGATCAGGATCTTAAAAGTGAAAAACTGAGGGATTAATAAGATAGGGGACTTTTCGTAGAGGGATAATGGATGTTCAGTAAAAGTTCAGTAGTAGCTCAGAGCAAGACATATTTGGGGTCAGTGAACACACCAGTTTTATTGTATGCTTAGTGTCTGAGAAGGAAGATAGTAGGAAATAAAAAGGAAATTAAAAATAAGATTGTCCAGGGGCTAAAAGAGCAAAAATTTTTATTGTTGCTTTGGGACCACACCTAGTGGTGCTCTGGTGCTCTTACTCCTGGCTCTAAGCTCAGAGTTCACTTCTCCAGGCAGGGCTCAGGGGACCGTATGTAGTACTTAGGATCAAACCCAGGTCTGCCACGTGCAAAGCAAATAACCTACAACTCTACCATCGCTCCAGCCTGAAAGGCCAAACTATTGAGTTTGACCTTATTCTGGAGGAAAATTAGGTATTTTTGAAGGACTATGAACCAGATGGTGCCAATTTGGTAGTACAATAGGTAGGGCACTTGCCTTGCATGCAGCTGACCTGGGTTCAATCCCCAGCATCCCATATGGTCCCCCGAACCACACCAGGAATGATCCCTGAGCACAGAGCCAGGAGTCAGCCCTAAGCACCACCAGGTTTGGTCCAAAATAATGTAGCGCTGTAGTGCTGTAGTGCTGTCCTCCCGTTGTTTATTGATTTGCTCGAGCAGGCACCAGTAACATCTCACAACAAATTGTGAGACGTGTTGTTACTGTTTTGGGCATATCAGATACTTCACGGGTAGCTTTCCAGGCTTTGCTGTGCAAGTGAGATATTCTCGGTAGCTTGCTGGGCTCTCCAAGAGGGGCGGAGGAATCAAATCCAGATCGGCTGCATACAAGGCAAATGCCCTACCCGCTGTGCTATTGCTCCAGCCCAGTCCAAAATAATAATAATAATAATAATAATAATAATGGACTATGAACAAGAATGGAAAAGACAAACCACTTTTTCTATGCCCCAGGTATTTCTCAGCACTAGAAGAGGGGCCTGGATCCTGAATCGTGTAGGGGATAATGGATATCCCACGGATGTGCTACTCTCTTCTCGACTTAATCATTTTATGCAGAGGATTTTTGGTGAATCATTAACAAACTTTGTATTGGAAAAGAAGATGAACCAAAGGTTTGACCATGCAATGTTTGGCCTGAAGCCTAAACACAGGTAGGTCTGTTTCCATCTCGGGAGTGGGGCAGTAATGGTGAAAACATTACTGTTTTCTGTGCTAATTGTTGAGCTCTGCTCATATTTTAAGAAAATCCATGAAAGGCCAGAGCCATGGCTCAAGTGGTAGCGTCCATACCTTGAATGTGAGGGTTTTGGGTTCAATGCCCGCTCCATATGCTGCCCACCCGTCACCCTCTCCACCCCCACCCAGTACCACTACGTGTGGCCTTTGGCTCCTAAGCACCATCAGGAGGAGCCCCCAAATAAGAATGACCAAACAAAAACAATTTAACAAAAAAAAATTCACAGAATCCAAGATCATATTTCTCTTTTTATTTATTTATTTATTTATTTGCTTTTTGGGTCACACCTGGCGATGCACAGGGGTTACTCCTGGCTCATGAACTCAGGAATTACTCCTGGCAGTGCTCGGGGAAACTGGGCATCCTCGGGGATGCTGGGAATCGAACCCAGGCCGGCCATGTGCAAGGCAAATGCCTTACCCGCTGTACTATCACTCCAGCACCCCAAGATCATATTTCTACCTTGCTCCCATGTTACGTTTCTCTAACCAACTCCTTTTCTTAATATTCAGATTTACTTACTACAGAACAATAAGTACCCATATGCTCTTTACTTACTCACTTTTTATAAATACTTTGCTGTCTATGAAAATAGATTCATCCATATATAAAAGAAACACATGCATGAATACATTCATATTTTTTCTGAACCACTTAAGAAAAACTTGCAGTCTTTGGCACTATCCTAAATTCTTCAACATATATCACCTAAGTAATATATCATGTGGTTATCATGTGGTTCCTTATATTATCCACCAAGAGGCACAATACAGCCTATGAGTATTCTCCTACATAAATATAATTATCACAATTGGGAAATTCAACATTAATAAATCTCCATTAGCTAATATATTACATATCTCTATTTCTAACCACAAGTTGTCTCAGTAATATTCCATATATCTTTTTTGGTTGGTTGGTTTTGGCTTTGGTTTTTGGGCCACCTCTGGCAATACTCAGGAGTTACTCCAGGCTCTGCTCTCAGGAATAAATCCTGGCAGTACTCTGGGGACCGTAGGCGATGCCACGGACCAAACCTGGGTCAACCATATCCAAGCAAGAGTCTTACTCACTGTACTATTTTTCTGGCCCCTCTTTTTCATTTTTAAATTCAGGAAGCTGTCAAATATTACATTATTACAATGGGTTATTATTTATCTTCATTCCATCTTAGCCTGAGATAATTCTCCAATTTTTTTTACATGAACAGGGTTTTTTTGTTTGTTTTGTTTTGTTTTTTCAGGGAAGAGTGTGGGGCTTATTCCTGCCTCTGTGCTCAGGGATCACTCATAGCAGGGCTCAGGGTAACATATGGGATTCAAGGATCAAACCTAGGTTGACCATGTGCAAGGCAAGTGAATCTAAGCAAATGAATAGTACAGCCCTGCCTGCTGTACTATTACTGTGACCCTTGACATGAAATTTTGAAAAAAGAATTCATATCAATTGTCAAAAGGACTCTAAACATAGACTAAATGATTATTTTTCCTCTGTTATAATCAGGCTAAAAATTTTTGGCACAAACACTCACAGGCTGTATTGTGCCTCTTGGTGGATAATATAAGGGACCACATGATAACCACATGATATCAGATTATCCCATATTGCGTTGTTAAATTTGATCACTTGGATAAAGTGGTATCTACTTGGTTTCTCCTTTGCAAAGATCTCTTACCTTTAAAATTAATCAGTGGAGTGATACTTTGAGATTGTATTCCCTGATGTTCTTTCGCCCAATATTTCACCCCCTTACTGAAAACTACAGATAAACATCTATATCTTTGATGACTACAAAATAATGGAAAATGCATAGAAAGATAGATAATAAACAGGATAAGAAAGTTACATTCTTATTTATGATTTTATTTGGCTTTTTGTGCCACACCAAATGATGTTCAGGGGATACTCCTCAGTCTACACTCAACAATTACTCCTGGATTGAACCCAGTTGGCCGCATGCAAGTCAAACACTCTACCCACTGTAGGAAGTGACCTTCTAATTAGGTCTTAGAAAAACAAAATCTACATTACGCTCTGAGACATGCATGATTGACCTATTGGCAAAGATGGTCCAGCAGACAGGCTCATTTAACAGGTACATAAAAATATTATGCTTGACCACAAGAAAGGTTGAATGAAGACCACTTAGAGCTATTGAAGAAATCTAAGCAAGTGAATCAAATAATAAGTTAAATAAGTAAGTGATATTATATACGTTTTAGAGCAGCCATTCAAAAGTGATGTTGAAGATAGATCATAAAGGGATAGAATAATAGGTGCTAAGGACAACTGTAATAGTTTGGGTGAGAGAGAGAACTGACAAAACTAGTTTGAGGATGTTAAAAGGAGACAGAGAAGACCTTGGTGACCAAATACAGAGTTTTGTGAGTCAGACAACTTTGCAGATAGTGCTGCTGTCAGTGAAAAGGAAAAAGATCAGGATCTAAGCAACAGTACAGCAGGTAGAATATTTGCTTGCCGACAGCCCAGATTCAATCTCTGGCATCCCATATAGTCTCGCAAGCACTGCCAGGACTCTGGGCTACTCAAGTATTTAAAGGTAAGTGATCTTGGGGGCTGGGGCAATAGCACAGCAGGTAGGGCACTTGCCTTGCATGCAGCTGACCTGGGTTTGATTCCCAGCACCCCAGATGGTCCCCTGAGCACTGCCAGGAGTAATTCCTGAGTGCATGAGCCAGGAGTAACCCCTGTGCATCACCGGGTATGACCCAAAAGGCAAAAATATTTAAAAATTTTTTTAAAAATTAAAAAGTAAATGATCACAGAAGTTCATCTAACTTATTCAATTTATTTGATAGAATAGTTAATATATTTATGGTCTTTCTTTCAAATAGTTGGCAATCATATGTAATTAATATAGTACTTGGCACAAATTAACAGTGTTTTTTGAGTAAATATAAAGAAGTATGGGCATGCATCAAAATATTATAGTAAATTTTCCTAAAATAGGTACCATTTGACCTTATCCCTAGTGATGCTTATTTATAATAAGTTTATTGTGAAACAGTAACACCTGAGCACCCCCGCCCCAAAAAAAAGAAAGAAAAGAACAGGAGAAAGATATGAGAGAAAGATGAAAACATGAGGGCAGAGAACAGAATCAAATTGTACCTAAAGGTTGGAATCAAAGCATAATAAGATATAACAAACCCATAACAATTGTATAAAATATATACATAAAATAAATATATTCTGAGACTAGGTCAGCTCTTCCTGAACATGACAAGTTAAGAGTACTCAGCTTGCTAATTTAGAGCCCAAGGATTCATTCTGCTTTCAGAACAATAACTATTAACCCCATATTTTGGGGGGCTGCACCCTTATTTTATGTTACCTCTAGACACACTATTTAACAGGCTTTGAGGATCCCAAGAGAGAACATGGAAAGCCATTTTGATATAAATTCTACAATTCTAGGATCTGTAAATGTTGAGCAAGTACTTAATTTCTTTAGGCCTCCAGTTTTCTCATCTATAAAACCTTGGTGGTGGTCCTCAGTTGGAAGCTTGCCACAAGTGGTGGTGGTGGTGGGAGGGCAGCTAGGATAGAGAAGGAGCCACTATGACAAAGATGGTTGGAAATGATCACTCTGGACAAGAACTGAGTGCTGAAAGTAGATAAAGGGAGAAACATGATAACCTTTCAGTACCTGATTGCAAACCATAAGGCCCAAAAGGAGCAAAAGGAGAGAGAGAGAGAAGAAAAGTGCCTGCCATAGAGGCAGATTTGGGGTAGGGGGTGGGAGGGAATTTGGAGATATTGGTGGTGGGAAATGTACACTGGTAAAGGGATGGGTATGTCTGAAACCCAATCATGAACAACTTTATAATTCATGGTGATTCAATTTAAAAATAAATAAATAAATACTAAAACCTGGATAGCACCTGTGCTACCTCCATCACTGAATGGGAGTAAATAAGTCAATGTATATGAATCCCCTGTATAAATAAACACATATAACTTATCATATAGTTTGAGAAATGATTGTCTAAGTCTAGCTCGTCAGTCTCTGAAACTGAAAAATGGGACCTTGCAGGATGCAGAGTCCAGTTTTGTTAGACTCCTGGATAAGTGAGTAGAAATTGTTGATCTCTGGCTTTATTGTAGCACTAAAAAATATTACTATTCCATGAGGAACTATGGATGCAATCCTTACATAAGACCCTTCCTTCACTTCTCCAGCATCTTCCCTTTCAAAGCATCATTCAAAATCATTTAGATATCATTCAGCTTCTCCTATGAGCTCCAGATCTATGCCAAGCCAGCATGCTAAACCTTTATAAAGTTTTATTTCCAAGAAGAAATGAATGGCATATTGTTGAACCGCCTCCATGAAAGTAAAATATTATTTACAAGGATATTTCTCTCTCTCTCCCTCCCTCCCTTCCTCTCTCTCTCTCTCTCTCTCACTCTCACTCTCTCCCCTTCTCCTTCTCTCTTTCCTATTTTCCCACATCCCTTTTACTCTTTCTATCATCTCATTTCTCCTTTGACCCTTATCACCGCTTGCAGACCTCTAAGTCAACATCCAACAGTAAACGATGACCTGCCAAATCGTATCCTTTCTGGGCGGGTGAAGGTGAAAGGAAACGTGAAGGAATTCACAGAAACAGCTGCCATATTTGAAGATGGTTCCAGAGAGGATGACATTGATGCCGTTGTCTTTGCCACGGGCTATAACTTTGCCTTTCCCTTTCTTGAAGATTCTCTCAAAGTAGTCAAAAACAAGATATCCCTGTATAAAAATGTCTTCTCTCCTAACCTGGAAAAGCCCACCCTTGCAATCATAGGCCTGGTCCAGCCCTTGGGTGCCATTATGCCCATTTCAGAACTCCAAGGACGCTGGGTCACACAAGTATTTAAAGGTGAGTGATTGTTCAAGTTCATCTAATTTATTTAATGTATTTGATGGAATATTTAAATATATTTATGGCCTTTCTTTGAATTAGTTGCTACAACATAGGTAATTGAAACAGTATTTGGCACAGTCAAAGTCTATTTCTTGAGTGAATGTAAAGAACTGTGGAACAGACAACATTTTTGAGGAATTATTCTTGAGGTGTTTCTAATATGCATTCCAAATTAGTAATAAATAAAAGAATCATGCTTCATTGCCTTTGCATTCCAAATCTAGCACATAAAG
>JAOXYA010016188.1:0-26927 GCA_028565675.1 Sorex palustris | reverse complement strand
CTTCTCTCCACCAATATGCCGAGTTTCCCTCCCAATCCCAACCTGCCCCCACTTTTTTAAATTGAATCACCAAGAATTACAAAGTTACAGTTTTCATGGTTGAGTTTCAAGGATACTCTGTTTCAACACCAGTCCCTTCACCAGTGTCCACTTCTCTCCACCAGTGTCTACAATTTCCCTCCCGTTTCCCAGCCTGCCCCTATTGCAGGCACTTTTATCCCCCCACCTCCAGCCCACCTTTCTTTTTTCTCCCCCCCCACACACACTTTTAGGCACTGTGACTCACAGTACTGTTACTAATAGGGCATCATGCAAATCACTTTTCCTCTTTTCAGCACCCAGTCCTCACCCAGAGAGATCACTTCTATCACTGTCCCAGTGGTCCCTTCCTGACACTTCCTCCCCCCCCCCCCCCAGTGGCAAACTTCCCAGTAAGGACCAGCTCTCTTGTTCTTTCTTTCTATTGCCTTTGGGCTTTAGTTATTCCCCTGCTGTGTTTCTTTACATCCCACATATGAGTGAGGTCATCCTGTGTCTGTCCCTGTCTGACTCACTTCACATTCCATTTCTTGGTGGTAACTGCAGCCTCAGCTCATTGGGAGGAGGAGAAGCACTTTATAAGTGCTAAGAAAGATTTTCGAAGTTTTGTGAGTTTTCGATGCAACTTTGCCCTCTCCGATGCTGAATGAGAGGATCTACCATACACCTCGCCCAGCCTGAAAGAAAGGATGGCGAAATCCTCGCTCCACCTAGAAGTAGCAGACATTCTCTCCTTCCAACCAGTCAGCGGCCCTGCCAACCTCTGCTCCTCAGATACCAGGGTTAGCATTAAAAATGGTTTTCCTCTCCAAGGTGCTTTCAACTATGTAAATTTTTATAGCGGGAAAAAAATAGAACACCCTTCCTTTTTAAAAAAATTAAGTGTCTTGGGGCTGGAGCAATAGCACAGCGGGTAGGGCGTTTGCCTTGCACGCGGCCGACACGAGTTCGATACCCAGCATCCCATATGGTCCCCTGAGCACCGCCAGGGGTGACTCCTGAGTGTAGAGCCAGAAGTAACCCGGCATTGCCGGGTGTGACTCAAAGAGCAAAAAAAAAAATAAAATTAAAAAAATTAAGTGTCTTTCCCCAAACCAATATTTGAGCTAACTGCCTCCCTGGGTTTTACCTTAAGACAAGTTTGCCAAAAAGTTCAAAAATAAGGACAAATAAAAAGAACTCGGCGGCTCGGCTTTAGCGCCCACTTTGACCTCTAGCTCAAGGCTAGGAAGCACGTTCAGCCACCTTGACCCGCCCCGCCAGCCCCCAAAACTCAGCGCTGCATTCCTATTGGCCAGAGCGCCGGGAGCCCCGCCTATACCCCGCCCCTCTAGCCTCGACTCCTCCCACTTTCGCCTCAGACAGCCCTGCGCGCGCACGCGCACGCGCGCGAGCTCGCGGCCGGGACCGTTCACCCTCTCGCTCCCACCCGCCCGGCGCAGGCTCCGCCCCCAGGACCCACGCACGCTCGCCCCGTGCCCGAGCACGTACGCGCGCGCCTCACCCCGCCCCGCGCCCCGCCTCCATGGAGGGCGGGGCCGCGCTTGGCCACGCCCCCGGCCTCGGGCGCTCGCTCCCGGAGGCCCCGCCCCCGGCGCCACGTGCTCGCTGGAGGGCGGCGCTGGGGGCCGCGCTGGAAAGATGTTCTTGCTGCCTCTTCCGGCTGCGGGGCGAGTTGCGGTCCAGCGTCTGGGCGTGCAGCGTCTCTGGGCTCGGGGTTTCGCCGCTGCAGACATGACCAAGGTGAGGGAGCGCCGGGTGCCGCGGGACGGAGGGTGGCCACGGCCGCGGGGTGGGCACCGCGCTTCTGCGCCAAGTTGCAAAGGGTCGGCGGCAAAGTTCTCCCTTTGCCCCCGGTTCCGCTTGGCACGGGGATTTCTCCGCGGGTCCGTGCCGAGGGTGTGCGCTCGTCGTCCTTTTGCATCGAAGAGGGTGCCAGGGTCAGGGCCATCAGGGCCGGAGAGGCGAGAAAGGGCGCCCTGGAGTGACCGTTTCCTGCACCCCCCGCCCCCACCCCGGGCTGTGCCTTATTTCATCATGCTGTGCCGTGCTCGAGAGTCAGCAGAGCGCGGTACCCAAGGTGGTGCAGACACCTTAGCCAGGGGGAATCGCGAGCTGGGGGGAGAATGCGCCCCTGGGGGAGCACTCCCGCACGAGCCCCGCGCCGGGACCTCCTCCTCCTCCGGCCGCGTGCAAGGGCGGGTCCCCGCTTCGGGGCCAGGAAGGACCCAGATCCTCCGGGAGCGAAGTGCCTGGAAGGGTTTCTAGAGGAAAATCTCTTTTCTCTCTCTCTGGGGAAACGGGCTCTGCCAAGCGACTCCCCGCCTCGCCCGAGGGAGAGTGGCTTGCAGAAGCCAGCCTTACTTAGTCCGGGCCAACTTGGGCGCTCCCCCCAGCCCCCCTAAAAGTGGGGCAGGGCACGTTGGGAATGCGAAGGATCCGGAGAGGGGAAGGAAAGGCCACTAGACTCACAGCTTGGGGACCCGAAAGGAACGACTGACCCTAGCGAGGAATGTTCTCAGTGAAGATTGGCCGCAGGCCTCCGGGTCCTGCTCCGGCAGGAGAGGGGACCAGATTATCTATCACCTGATTCCGGCGGTCCCAGGTGACCGGCCACCCAGGGGACGACCCCGCCCTGTTCCCTCGCTCGCCCCCCACCTCCCACCCTGCGCGATTCTGTGGAATCCTGGGCAGTGGGGCGGTCAGTGGAATGTTGGAACTTGGAAGTGACCGTGGCCAAGGAAACTGCCTCCATGGGGGAGACAGTGAAGACACAGAGGGGTGTAAGTCCCCCCACCAGTGTGGCTGTGCTGCTTTCTTTTCCCCCTTTTGGTTTTGGGGGCCACACTCTGGAGTGCTCAGGGCTGACTCCCGGCTCTATGCTCAGGAATCACTCCTGGCTGGGCTCAGGAGACCGTCCATGGTGCGGGCACGGAGCCCGGGGCAGCCTCAGGTGCCCTGCCCTGCCCTCTGTCTGATACTTCCGGCCAGCCTGTGGGATGGTTTTCCAGTAAGGCCGAGGGTGCTGAAGGAAGGCATCTTTTCTGGCTGTGTGCGTTTCCGTTTCAGTTGCCCTGGGAGGGGTGAGGAAGCGGCCTTTGATTGATTCCCTTAGTTTATTTCCTTAGATAGGTGTTTGGGGCTGCAGAACCTTTGGTCTCACCCTCTGCTGCTCGCTCTGAGCTGCTCTTTTTTCTCTTCTTATTTTATTTTATTTTGGGGGGCCACACCCAGCGATGTTCAGGGTTGCTCCTGGCCCTGCACTCGGGAATCACTCCTGGTGGTGCGGGGGGGGGGGGTCGAATACAGGTCACCTGTGTCCAAGGCAAATACCCTGCCCGTTGTACTGTGGCGCCAGACCCTGTGTCCTAGTCCTGTCTGGGAAGGCGTCTGTGGGGATGGGAGCCAGGAAGGGAAACTGTCCTTGGAGTCTCCTAAGTCCTGGGAACGAGACTGGTATTTGATATTTATCCATGCACGTGGGAACCTTCAGAGGGTGTGAACTGAAGGTGCAGAGAGGCCTTCAAGACCCCTGAAGTGATGCAGCCTGGGGAGATGGAGGGATGGGACAAGAACAGGTCTCTGGGTTAGTGACTGGGGTTGGGTGCCTCTGCACCCAGCGGGGAAGTAACAGGAGACTGGAGGAAGTTAGAAGTGCTCCTCCAGCTCCCCAACAAGGCGCCCCCCCCCCGACACACACACACACACACACACACACACACACACACACACACTCTTCCTATTTCTGGTGACAAGGCCCTTCTCCGGAGACTAATTTCTCTCCTGTTTCATACCTGGCCTTTGAGGGGAAAGAGAACCCCACCTGTATCTGTTTCTCAGTCATGGGGGCAACCTAGAGCCAGTATGCTCCGGGACTCCATTTGAGGTGTTTGACCGGGCGGCCTCACTCTGTGCCTGTGACTGACCCAGCTTGGACGCCCTATGGCCTCCTGAGTGATCCCTGAGTGCAGAGCTGGGAGTCAGCCCTGAGCACTGACTGGTGTGTCCCCAACCCCCCTCCCCCCAAAATAAAACAAACAAAACAACCAACCAAACAATGAAGACCCAGGACAAACTCACAGTTAATGTTGCCATGGCAGGAATTTGGAGGAATTTGCAGGGTCCGAGTTTGACCCTTGGGTGGGCATGTTTGGAGTGGACTGATTTGATTGTTCTGGAATTTGGGGCCCCGAGGGGTAGTAGATGCATGTGACACCCTCTACTTATATCCTCTTTTCCCACTTCTAGGGCCTGGTTCTAGGAATCTACAGTAAGGAGAAGGACGATGACGTGCCACAGTTTACAAGCGCAGGAGAGAATTTTGATAAATTGGTGTCTGGAAAGCTGAGGCAAACTCTGAGCGTGTAAGTACATCCCCGTTGGACAGAATGCCCCTGTGGCGGAGTATTTTGGCCCCGCTTTCTTGGTGGGTAAATAAACAGGCACGAAGTCCAGGAAGTTGTCAGTGGAAGTGAAAGTATGTCTCTGGAATGTGCTTTGGGTCCTTTGTGTTTTGGTTCGGGTGGGTCTGTGATTTCGGGAAGTCTGGCCACTTCAGCTCCATCACCCTAGGATCTGGAAAGTACCAGTTTCCTCAGCCACATTCCTGCCTTCCGCCGGCCTCTCCTTTAATTCCCGCTTGTCCCTGACTGCGTTTACAGCCTTCCCAGTCACCAACTGGCCAGTCTTCTTGGTCTTAAAGTCTACGTGCATCCCACCTGGGGATGGGGTCAGAGAGACTGTAGAGTCTTTCCGAGCGGGTGGACCCTGAGAGTCTCCCCTTCGTGCATCAGCTGCGTCACCCAGGGTCTAGATCATTCCCAGGTCCGGAGCCGCAGGACACAGTGGCCGAAACTGACGTGGCACCGTCAGCCCCAGCAGCTCCTGGCTTTCTGGGTTGTAGATATAAACTACTAGCGTCCGAGAGGTCGGAAAATGATGCCTGATCTTTGGGGAGCAGACGTTGCACCCCCTTCTCAGCGACCCATCCTTCCCCGGGAGACGGGTGTCTCGGGCGCCTTGATTGATCCACTCCGCCAGGTGCCACCTGATTTTGCTAACTGATAACTGGCAGCTGCCCGCCGGAGTGCCTGCCACCATCTGTCTCGCTTGGAAGTTGCCCCCAGCATCCCATCTGCTCTTCTCAGCGTGCTGCTGTCAGTGTGGCCCCTCCTGGTGTCTTGTGTCACTCATTGGGAAGATGGCAGGACCACATCCATTCTCTCCTGCCATCCCTGGTGTCACCTTTCCGTCGGCCTTCAGAGAAGTGTGAGGTCCAACTTCTCAGAAAGCGTGTTAGGTTCTTCTATTGCCTTGGGTTTGGGGGTCACACCCGGCTCTACTCAGGGATGGCTCCTGGCTCTGAGCTCAGGAATCGAACCTGGGTGGACCACACGCAAGGCCAGCGCCCTGCCTGCTGTGCCCTCTCTCTCCAGCCCCTGCTTGACTGTAAGCTTGAATTAGAGGGGCCGTGTCTGAGAAATCAGGCCGGGGAGAATTCATACTTTTTTTTGGGGAAAACAAGTGCAGCAGATTCACAGAATGGCGAGAGTATTGTTGTGATGCTCAGGGTGGCTGTTTCCTAAGTGAGCGGTGCAAACTGATGTTTGAAGCAACCCGTGTTCTTCTTATTTCAGGTCTGGACCGCCACTAAAGACAGGCAAGACCCGGACCTTCTATGGACTGCATGAGGTAAGAGATGAAGATGAGGTTGTTGGGTAATGCTTCCAGGAACACCTGCCTGCCGTCTCCCAACTGTGGTGGCTGTTGCATCTGTTTCAGTTGCATGTAAAGAGGCAAATTTCTATCCAAAAGGACTGTGCCCCGCGTACCCACCCCCCTAGATTCCTCAGCTTGCAGGCTGGCTCTGTGGAGTTGCCCTGAATGGGGTGCCCTTTCTTACCTGGGAGAATGAATTGCAGGATTGTTCCTTTTGTATCTTCCATGATATCAAGTTAAAACACTTAACCGAGAACAGGGTTTCCTACACATTTCACAGTAAGTTTTTCCCGGTACTGAGGTGATGCCAGGTGTTGGGGGGGGGGGTTATTAGAGTACCAAAGGGGAAGAGCAAGGTGTGTATGTGTGTGTGTGTGTGTGTGTGTGTGTGTGTGCGTGCGTGCGTGCGCAGGGTGCGCGCACACGCTAGGAAAGGGATAGGGGTGGGGTGGTGACACTCTATTCTTTGTGAACAGGACTTTCCTAGTGTGGTGGTGGTCGGCCTTGGCAAAAGGACAGCAGGAGTTGATGACCTGGAAAACTGGAATGAAGGCAAAGAGAACATCAGAGTTGCCGTTGCAGGTAATCGTTTGATTTGGACCTTAATACTGAAGAAAGTTTGCGCTGGAGCGATAGCACAGTGGGTAGGGCATTTGCCTTGCATGCGGCCGACCCGGGTTCGATTCCTCTGCCCCTCTCGGAGAGCCTGGCAAGCTACCAAGAGTATCCCGCCCACACGGCAAAGCCTGGCAAGCTCCCCGTGAAGTATTCGATATGCTAAGAACAGTAACAAGAAGTCTCACTATTTGTTGTGAGACGTTACTGGTGCCCGCTCGAGCAAATCGATGGACAATGGGAGGACAGTGCTATAGTGCTACTGAACGAAGTTTAAAGTTGGCCAGGCCCAGCTTGGAGGCCTGGATCTGTCTCTGTGTGCTGGTGGTCAGTTTCCATCCTTGGCACTGCATGGGACCCCTTGTGTGCCCCCCCAGAACACTTCTAAGCACACAGCCAGGAATAGCCCCAGAGCATCCCACATGTGGCCCCAAAACTGAAATAAAGCCAGTGAGGATTCTCTAGGATCTGCTCTCAATTTTTTTTTTTTTTTGAATTTTGATCCCCTGCCTGGTAGTTCTCAGGGCTTCCTCCTTGCTCCGTGCTCAGGGATCACTCCTGCTGCGGCTCAGGGCCCTACAGGGGTGCAGGGATTGAATGTGACCCATCCACCCACTATACTATCTTCTCGGTCCTGGGATCTGCTCTAAAATTGAGCTTTTCCCCCATGGTGTGTGTGTGTGTGTGTGTGTGTGTGTGTGTGTGTTGGTGTGTGGGCACATCATTCAGTCTCAGGGATCACTCCTGGTAGGGCTGGGGGACAATACAGGGTACCAGGGATGGAACCAGGTTGGCCTGCTTACAGTTCTTTCTCTCTGGACATTTTTTTTTTTTTTTAAATATCTCTATCCCCGTCCACAACCACTGAGAAACTGCTCACCTAAACCAGGGCTGGGTTTGCTCCCCCCTCAGGCCTGGCCGGGTGCTAGAGAAGGAAGCGCCTGGTGGTTTTATTTCCCCAACCCGTGCTGGGTAGTTTCACTATTGCTCACTTGTTGACTGTCGCCATAAGAGTGTCAGGGGTCTCGCTTACGGGAAGTCACTCTGCTGGGTGGATCGTCCTTCCCCCTCAGCAGTGCCAACTTTTCCACGGCTGGGAGTCCTCCTGTTGACAAAGGGAAGAAAGTGAACACATAGTATGTTCATTGCCCATGAGCTCCCTCATGAATCCATTTGTCTGGTAGATTTGTGAGGCATCAGTTGGCCGATAGGCGTTGAGGTGGGTGCCGCTGGCTACGGAGCCTGGGCCGATGGAGGCATTGGACAGCCTGGCGTGGGCTGAGGCTAGGAGCCCCGTTGATCTTTGACCCGTCAGCTCACTTGATTGACTTCCCCGGTTGGCGTGGCACTGCATCTGGGCGTGTTTGCTGGCCTGCCTGAGTACAGGAGAACCTTGATGATGGACTTTGGCCGGTTCTCTGGCTCCAACATCAGAGTTGCCATTTCTCTTGTCGTTGCTTTAGTGGGGGGAGCTGAAGTCTGTGTCTCAGACGTGTGAGACAGTGAGGGCCGAGCTCCCCTTAGATGTGGGAGAGCTGGGGGCTGTCAGACGGGGTGGTGGCCGGAAGTGGTGGCTGTCAGACAGGGCGGGGGGGGGCGGCGGGAGGGGGTCCAGCTTTGAGGAGGAGGTGGCAGTGTCCTGGCTGCACTGTATGTCTGTCTGATGGTTTCCGGTGGCCTCTCCTCGGCAGCGGGCTGCAGGCAGGTCCAGGATCTGGAGCTGACCTCCGTGGAGGTGGACCCGTGTGGGGACGCACAGGCAGCCGCCGAGGGAGCCCTGCTCGGCCTCTATGAGTACGACGAGCTGAAGCAGAAGAAGAAGACGGTGGTGACGGCGAAGCTGTATGGGAGGTGAGGGAGTGACAGGCGGGCGCGGGGACCTTTGGGCAGGGGCCTGCCTGCATCAGTGTCTGGGCCGGATGCCGTCTCCACGACTGCCGCCTGGCCTGAGCCACGGAAGGCGTTGGCTCACGTCCCCAAGTCCTGCTCTGTCTGTCCTCCGGTGCCCCTCCATTCCACTCTCAGCAAGGGAGGCGGTGCCGACCAACTCTCTGACCTGTATCTAGGGCACTGGCCTTGTATGCCGGAAGTCCTGGGTTTGCTCCCCAGCCCTGCAAACATTTTTATTTATTTCTTTTTTAAAATTTTATTGATTTCTTGCTTTTTGGGTCACACCTGGCAGTGCACAAGGTTCCTCCTGGCTCATGCACTCAGGAATTGTTCCTGATGGTGCTCGGGGGCACCATATGGGATGCTGGGAATTGAACCCAGGTTGGCCACATTCGAGGCAGATGCCCTACCCGCTCTGCTATCACTCTAGCCCCACCTACGAGCATTTTCAAAGGAAAAGATAAAAGAGGGACTGAAGAGAGTTCTGGGTGTGTGGCACTGGCCTTGCAAGTAGCCAAGCCTGAGATCAAGTCCCCTTATCCCCTCCAAGTGTGAGCTCTGAGCACGGAGCTCGGAGTAACCTCTGAGCGCAGCCAACAGTGACCTCAGTCCCCATCTCCCTGCATCACTCCACGCCCTGCCCCGTAAGCACCTGTGGGCCAGAGACACGGGTCCCATCCTCGCCCTCCCATCCAGCAGGGGGGCTCCTCAGGCGATGTCCAAGCTTCCCGCTGAGGGTGCAGAGGGGTCCTGCCCGGGGCTTGGGCATCTGTGGTGTGGGTTAGGGCTGGGGCTGGGCCAGGAGCACAGCGGGGTCCTGTCTGAGAGTATCAGGGGTCAGAGCACAAGGACCGGACCCATGCCCCGCTGTGGGCATCGTCCCCTGCCCCCGCAGGCTTCCTCCTTGGCTTCTCATGGCAGCTTCTGCCGTGCCGGGGCAGGGTCAGCGTTCTGGGGAGCGAGCCCCACACTCACTTTCTCTCTCTCCTGCCAGTGGGGACCAGGAAGCCTGGCAGAAAGGAGTCCTCTTTGCCAACGGGCAGAACTTGGCACGCCGGCTGATGGAGACACCGGCCAATGAGATGACACCCACCAAGTTTGCCCAGATCATTGAGAAGAACCTCAAGAGCGCGAGCACGAAAACCGAGGTCCACATCAGGTGATTTTGGGACGGTGGTCTGGACGGCCCAGCCCTGAGGGTCTCCAGCCCCCACGTCTCCCCTTCCTGTGCAGGAGGAACGGGAAGGCAAGGGCAGCCCCCGTTTCTGCCCTTGCTATGCCCCGCACCACGCTCTGCTCCTCACTTCTGCCCAGACCAGACCCAGCACAGGGAACACCGCCCTGGGCTTCTCCCTGGCCCCCACTGCTCCTAGGCACCCACTGCCTGCTTCCACCTACAGGTGCGGAAACCGCATGGCTGAGGCTGGAGGGAAATAGTGCAGGGGTGCTGCACCTGCCTTGCATGGTTCAATTCCATGTAAAACATGGTTTAACATGAGATCACTTTTCACTGTTTTTATGTATCCTCATGTACTACAGTAGGACAGTAGAAGTGGGTTTCACTGCATGTAATTGTATTTGTTGCAATGTTTTTTTTTTGGGGGGGGGGTTTTTTCCTTGTCGGAATATAATTTGTTTTTGTGGGTTGAAGCAAGGACTCATGCATGCAAGGCATGTGCTTTGTCACTGAGCCTGTCTGCAGCCCCTTGGAAGTTAGTTTGTATGAAACAGGTTACACAGAACTTTGGATGGGGTCATAGTGACTTTGTTAGGTGAATGAGGAATCAGACTCAGAATCTAGTGATTCCTGGCCCCGGAATCATGGATGGTAACTAAGACGTGATCATTGATTCCTTACTACTAACAGGTCCATATTTTAAGAGTTTTGTATGCTAACTTTTTAATCTTTTTACGCACAGCATTTGTAAAGTCTATTTTGTAAGTCAGTGATTAAGTGTAAACTTCACAGACCCAAAGCCCTGTCTTTAAGCCCTAACGCCACGGAAAGACATTCACAAAGAGGGCATACTGAAACAGAGAACAACATCTGACTACACCTTTTCTGCATTACAGACCCAAGTCCTGGATTGAGGAGCAGGAAATGGGATCGTTCCTGAGTGTAGCCAAGGGGTCCGATGAGCCTCCAGTCTTCTTGGAAATCCACTACAAAGGCAGCGCCAACGCAAGCGAGCAGCCCTTGGTGTTTGTGGGGAAAGGAATCACCTTTGACAGGTACTTCTTGCGTCTTTCTGCGTTGGGCTTCAGTGGGTGTTCTCCTGTGTAGTGACCTCAGAGGCTCAGGGCTAGGCTCGCTCTTGTTGGTCACTCTCAGTGTATCCCACTGGCACTTGCAGAATGCCTCCCGCATGGCAGACTCGGGGCACTTGGCACAGTCATGCTGACATTACCCCGGGCCAGGCATCAGAGACCTAGGTGAGGATGCAGCCGGGTGAGGTGAATGATGTGTTCCTGGGAAACTTGGGTCCCATTCAGAGGTCTCACTATACATTCGGATGCTTCCTTCTGGGTATTCAAGATTCCCCACAGGGTGATGGTGAGGCAGCTGCAGAGTTTGCGTTCTAATCTTTGCTTGTTTCAAATCACGTGAGCTGACCCCTCTAAGGCCCCCTTAGGTAATTAAATTGTAAGTATTCCTTAGATTTGGAAGCTATTTCTGGATGATTTCAACCAAGGCGAAGCTGAGTTGGAAAAGATAGATCCTAGTGGATATTTGTTTCGGGGTGCTCATGGAATGTGAGACTTGAAAAAGAAAACTGGGTTAGATAATGATTTTTTGTTGTTTTTTCTTAAACCCGGGACAGAACAGACATTTGTTAAACTTGCTTTTTCCCCTCTTACACTAGAACTCTTAATTTCCTACTTCATTTCAATAGACATATATGTTCTTGAATGCCAGAATACAGTTCACAGGCAGAAAATTGCAAAAATACAAATATTTTGCTTTCTGATTTATCATTTGGTCAGATAACATATGTAATGAAACTTTCTATCTAAATTTTAATGGGCCAAGGTGTTTTCCCCAAAGCTAAATTTGTTTTTGAAAGGAAATTGTGGGTCACAGGGATCCTGGTCCATCTGGAACTTGATACTTGAGCTCAAGAGCCATACAGTCTTTTTATTTTTTTTTTACTTTATTAAACATTGTGATCTACAAAGTTGTTCACAGTACAGTTGTTTCAGGCATTCGGTATTCCAGCATCAATCCCACCACCAGCGTGCCCTTCCTTCTCTCCACCCTGTCCCTAGTTCCCCACTAACCCCTAAGTCTGCTCCTGTAGCAGGTGCTAATTGACTTTCTGTTGCATGTCATGGCAACTCTCTGGTAATGGTTGCAAATGTCCTGGCCTGAGGATTCACTGAGCTGACTGGGCTGTTCCTCTGTTTCCCCACCTAATTTTCTTGCTTCTCCTGGGCTATCAGTTCTGCGAAGTTTGGAGGTGCTGTGTGGCTGCACATGTGGCTGCGTACTTCAGGGGCTTCGGAGCTGGTTTGTTCAGCTGCTGGCATCTCTCTGGCCTCTCTGAGGCCTGTCCTGAAGCTGGGATGTTTCTTGGGCCGAGGTGGGAGCCGGATGTGGGTGGGTGGAGTGCTGGACCTTGGGCGAGCCATAAACTCTTGGGGCGGTTGTGGTTCCCTCCTGAAAGGTGACTTCCTGCCCCTCTGCAGTACTGCTCAGCATTGAGACACCCCAGGGTCACCCAGTGTCTCACTTCCGGAAGGCTCTGCTTCTGAACTGCTTTCCTGGGCACCCAGTTGTTAAACCAAAGTTTTGAGCTTCAGCCACACAAACTCCGAGTGTCCACTTTTAAGAGCCATGCATGGCTGTCCTACTCATGTGTTGTAGAAGGAAACTCCAAACTTGAGCTGCTGGCAGAAGTCTTGGAATTGCTATGATTTTTCTGCCCCAGGCCAGAGTCTCAGTGCAAACATTGCACACTCAGCTTGTGAACCAAGCTTGTTGTTGATGTCAATCAATCTGCGATCTTGTGTGTGCATGTGTGCATATGTGCAGGGATTCTTTAGCACAGAGGTGTGACTGAGTGGGCGAGGCCAGTTTTTGCTGCCGATGTGGAAGAGAAGGCGGGATGAGACAGTGGCGAGCAGAGAGCTGCAAGCAGGAAGGAGTAGGCGGGGGTTGGGTATTGGAAAACCACCAGGGTGGCTGGAACCCTGTGTGGGACCTGGCGGAGGCCAGCAGGACAGCCGAAGGGCTGGCAGAACTGGGTTATTCTGGGCACACAGGATTGCGGACTTTGCCCTAAGCATGTTGGTAGTTATTAAGTGTTTTTTTTAAAGGGGGAAGGGTGACCTGGGATTTGCTCACACAGGAAGCTCTTCCTCTAAGTGTTTCTTTAGTTCAGTGAATTTTCACAAGTATATGCATCCTCACATCATCTGTCATGGAATTAGGACTTTTCCCGTCACACTCAAAGCTCAGTGGGGACATTTGCTGTCATTCTTTCCCACCCACCACCCCAGACCACTAGTTTAATTTCACCTCTTCATGATCTTGGAGTCTTTCCTGATTGGCCTCTTCTTCTTTCCTCTTAACACAGAGATTGAGTCAGGTTGCAGGTCATGCCAGCCGTGTGGTCGTCTTTGTTGCCGCATAGTATTCCATTGTATGGAAAGAACTGACATTTATCCATTCAGCTGTTCAGAAAAATCAGATGGTTTCCAGTTTGGGCCAGTTAGTAATTAAGCCAGGATTCTCTACGAGTCTTTGTGTAGAGAATAGCTTATCTTTCTCTTGGGTAGATGCCTGGAAATGAAGAGTCATGTGCAATTTGTGCGAAGAAACTATCAAATCGCCAAGCAGAACAATTTTTAAAAATCTTTTTATTGAGATTCTGCTTTCCATTATCATTAATGGTTTCTCATTAATGAGAAGTACATAGTCCCAAAGCCACAGCCATCACCAGAGTTACCCACCTTCCTCTCCCAAAGACCCCCACCCCCTGCCCCCAACTCAATTGTGGGGATCAGGTTTCCCGTTCTGCTGCCTCTGGCCCTTTATTGCTGCTACCCTGCTGTGTATCTTTAAGTCCCACACGCGAGAGATCATTCTGTGTCTGTTCTTCCCTTCTGACCACTCAGCATGACATCTAGCTCCATCCATGTTGCTGCAAATTGCACAATCTTGTTCTTTCTTAGGGCTGTATAGTAGTCCTTGTATACCACCATTTCTGGATCCATTCATCCATAGTTGGGCTGTTTTCATATCTTGGTTACTGTACTAAGTGCAGCAGTGAGTGAGAGTTCTAGCTGTGGGCCAGAGCAGTAGCACTGCAGGTAAGGTGTTTGCCTTGCTTGTGGCCAGCCTAGGTTTGATTCCCGACATCCCATATTGTCCCCTGAGCTCCCCAGGAGTGATCCCCGAGTACAGTGCCAGAGTAAGCCCTGAGCATGGCCGGATATGGTTCAGGAAGAAAAAATAGTTCTCTTGGCCGTGCATGCCCCAACATTTCCCATCATCAGTCCTTCCAATCACAGCCGTTCCTGTGGGCCAGGTTGTGTTCTGGAATGACCCGTCCTGGGCTGGGGGAGGTGGGACTCTGCGGCCAACTTGGAACAGACAAGAAACTTTATGACAGAATCGAAACAAGGGCAGAAACAAGGCACCAAGATCTCCCCTGAGCCTCTGAACTGGTCGGCTCTCAGCATCCTGACCATCGGGGCTGCAGGGGGCATGCACCCGGGCGGGTGCTCGGGGAAGGGATTTGAGCCGTGCCCGTGGCATGCTGCCAAGGCCACGGCTTAAGGCGCACTCAAGTAGGAGAAAAGTGGGCGTTATTGATAAGTCTTTGAAATGTTGCTGCCGTGGGGAGTCTGGAAACCCTGTCTTCAGGCTTAGAAACCCAGCTCGCCAGCGGGTGACGGTCCTGGGCCCGCTCCGCTGCTAACTGCACACGTGTCCGTCTCCCTTCCCTGCAGCGGTGGCATCTCCATCAAACCTGCCGCGAACATGGACCTCATGAGGGCCGACATGGGCGGGGCCGCCACTATCTGCTCGGCCATCGTGTCCGCCGCCAAGCTCAACCTGCCCATCAACATCGTGGGTGAGTGGGGCGGGCCGGCCCGCCCGGGGAGCCGATAGCACAGACAGGGTTTCCGCTAATCGCGAGGAAGGAGGAAAACAAGGCCCAGAAACAGCTCTCGGTGGCTTTTCATCCACAGCAGCTGGCGAGCCCAGATAAGTCTTTCCTTGTCTGAGATGACTGAGTGGGTTTTGCAATCCGGGGCTGTGACTGGGGTTGATTTGTTTCACTTCCGCAAAAAACGTGGTGGACAGCTGGGGCCACGTGCTGGCCTTGGGGTTCGCTCCGGGGGAGCTGCTTAGTGGTCTGGGTTACGGGGTGGGACCGATTAAACACTGGGTGCAGACGGATACTGGATGCAATGCTCTGTGTGTGTGTGTGTGTGTGTGTGTGTGTGTGTGTGTGTGGCGCTCTGTGTCTGTACACGTGACTTGGGCTAAGTGTGTGTGTCACTTAGGTTACGTGACCGCCTGGAGTCTGGGTGGCTCTCACAGTCTCTCCCCACTTCAGCATCCTCATCATTTTTGCTGACTTCGCAGTTTTTATTCTTGTGTATTTTTGGTGTTGGGTGGAGCAGTGGGGAGGATGTAAGGCCACACCCGGCAGAGCTCAGGGGACCATATGTGGGACCAGGGTCATAGCCAACATGACCGTGTGCCGAGTACTTCCCTTACTCCCCATACTGTCTCTTCCTTGCTGAACTATAGGAAAGGAAGTTTCCCGGCTCCTGACAGGTGTCCCTGAGCTTGATGTCCAGTGATAGGACACTGGGGCAGGACAGCAGCACCCCCTGGCCACACCCCTGATGCTGAGTTCTCATGAGGCAGCATCTGAAAATAATGTCCTGCGTGTGTGTGGATGTGGTCACACACGTCTTCAGTCTAGTTCCAGAGCCCACTGGGACCACACATTGCTTGTCCTCGTCACGTGTGTCTCTCGTTTTCTTGACTCAAGAATTCTCCTGCTGAGGGGAGCACTAGTACATTGCACACGGCCACCCCATGGTCCCCTGAGCCTGCCCGGACAGACCCCCGAGTGCAGAGCCAGGAGTAAGCCTGGAGCATCTCTGGGTGTGGCCCAAAGTAAACATAACTCCTTCGGGCATTAGCCTTTGCCAAGGGCACCAGGCTCGTCTCAGCCACTGTTGGCATCTGTTGGATGGTGCCGTCCCGGGGAATCAGTTAGGGCTTCTTTCCAAGAGCTGGGACTGTGGCTTGTGGCCGTGGCCTCTTGGGTCCTGCGCTTTCCACACGCCCGTCTTGCCCCCTCCCGCAGGTCTGGCCCCTCTCTGTGAAAATATGCCCAGCGGCAAGGCCAACAAGCCTGGGGATGTCGTCAGAGCCAAGAATGGGAAGACCATCCAGGTGTGTGCACGGGAGACACAGCCCTGCCCCAGGGGGCCCCCAAGTAACATACCAGGCAGACCATGAGTGGGCATGGGTGAGGGCACAGGCCAAGGGGAGCCACGCCGCAAATTGTGTCCATGTCTCAAGGCATCTGGAAGATACTTTTCCTACCATCCTCTTCCTCTTTCCCACCTGCCTCGCACACAACACACACCCTGCTGAGGGCAGACAGTGGTGTCTGGGCTCCCCGGAGGTGCTTCGGTGGGAAACACTGTCCTGCATGACACTCGGGGGTGGGGGGTCCTCCCCTGGCTGTGTGCGTACACACACGCATACGCCAACCACACACACACACACACACCCCAACTGCACACATACACACATATGCATACACCCCAACCACACACATACAAACATATATATCCCGACCACACATATACCCCAACCACACCCCCCAACCACACACACACCCCAGCCACACACCCCCAACCACACACACCCCAGCCACACACACCCCAACCACACACACACACACCCCAACCACACACACACACACCCCAGCCACACAAACACACCCCAACCCCAACCCCACACACCACCACAACCACACACACACTTCCCAGCCATACACACACCCTGACCCCACACACACACACACACCAACCACAAACACTCCCAACCCAAACCCCCCCACACATATTCACACACCCCACACCCCAGCCCCACTCCAGCCACCAGGCCTCTGTTCATGGGACGGAATGGACTTCTTGGTAGACTTGTTGAAGTTCCCCGCGTTTTTGTCCAGAGAGATAGTACAGGGGAAAGGACTCTTGGCTTTGCACACATGAGTCCTCGGCACCTCAAGCGGCCCCCTGAGCTCTGCCAGGAGTGATGCCCCAGCCCAGACCCAGGAGGACCCCTCCGCAGCCCACCGCAGGACCCCAAATGAAGTCCTGGGCTGAAACTTTGACTGTAACTCAGCTGTCGACTCTCTGGAGCCTGGTTGCCTGTAGAGAAATCCTGAATTGTTCCCCCTCCTTGGTAGAGCGGGTCAGACATGGTCCATTGGTCGCAGTTCCGGTGTCATCTGTCTTGGGGATTATTAATTGCCCCTTGCTTTTGGGGCTGGAGCAATAGCACAACGGGTAGGGCGTTTGCCTTGCACGAGGCCGACCCGGGTTTGATTCCCAGCATCCTATATGGTCCCCTGAGCACCACTAGGGATAATTCCTGAGTGCAGAGCCAGGAGTGACCCCTGTGCATCGCCAGGTGTGACCCAAAAAGAAAAAAAAATTGACCCTTGCTTTTTCGGTTGACCGAATTCCCATCCTCACTGAGGCACAATCAGGACCCACAGGAAGTTTCTGGAAGCGACAGCGCACGGGTGACGGTGCTACCTCTGCTGGGGGGTGTGGTGGGCACACAACAGGACTTGGCATCCTGCGGGGTGACCAAACCACCACAGCACACATTTCTCGTTTGCATGGATGCTTTTTTCTTTCTTTCTTTTTGGCTTTTTGGATCACATCTGGCAATGATCGGGGGTTTACTCCTGGCAGTGCTCAGTGACCTTATGGGGTGCCCGGGATCGAACCCGGGTCAGCCGCTTGTGAGGCAAACGCCTTCCCCGCTGTACTGTCACTCCAGTTCTGTGTTGAGGTTCTTGATTACAGACATTACACTGGCTTTTTTTATGTTCATTCTTCATTAAAAACATATACATTCATATACGTAATATATAAAATATATAAATATAATATACAAAATATATAAAACATGTGGTTTTCTTTTTTTACTGAAGTTAATGGATCTGAGGGTTCCTGGTGCTTCTCACTGTCATTGGACAGTGGTGCCCAGTACAGTATGATCCCAGCCAAAGTTGAGTCTCTGTCCGCTGCTGTCGTGCCAGCCTTCCATGACGCTTTGCTTTTGGGTTGACCCTGCAGGTCGACAACACTGACGCTGAGGGGAGGCTCATCCTGGCTGATGCTCTGTGTTACGCGCACACCTTCAACCCCAAGGTCATCGTCAACGCGGCCACACTCACAGGTGACCCAGCCCCGCTCCCTTTCCCAGCCTCACCAGAGGTAACCCGTCCGGACATGCAGGCAGCCCGTGACGAGAATGTTCTGGGTAGTCCAGTCTGTAACTCTGAGACAGGGACTCGCAAGTGGCTCAGGTGTGGCGGCCCTGAGGCGTTGCAGAAGCCAGAGGTGGGGCCCGAAGGTGTCGGCAGTCAGGCACTTGTCTGGCATGTGACGGACCCCCAGTTCATTCCCCGGTCCCCCGTGTCACTGAGCACTGTCAGGAGTCGTCTCAGAGCCCAGAGCCATGAGTAAGCCGTGCATGGCCAAAGAAACAGACCAGGCGCGGGAGCCCTAGGGAAGCACTTGCCTTGCACACAGCCAGCCCGGATTTACCCTCTAGCACCCCTGCAGACCTCCCCCCGCCAAGTCTCACCAGGAATAAGCCCTGAGCACAGACCTTGGGGTAAGTCCTGAGCACCTCACAACACAAACAGAAAACTAAAAGAAACACCAAGAAAGGGAAAACAAGGAACTGGACCTGAGAGCTAGCACGGAGGGGTCAGGCACGGACCCCAGTTCAATTCCTGGGAGTACACCGGATCCCCTGGAAACTACCAGAAATTTCCGAGCACAGAGCCAGGAGTAAAGCCAAGCACCACTGGGTCTGGCCCAGCCTCCCCCTCTCCCTCAACTCCCACCAAAAAAATAATTAAAATTCAGGGTTTGGGGCTAGAGCGATAGCACAGCGGGTAGGGCATTTGCCTTGCACGCCGCCGACCCGGGTTCGATTCCCAGCATCCCATGTGGTCCCCAGAGCACCGCCAGGAGTGATTCCTGAGTGCAGAGCCAGGAGTAACCCCTGTGCATCGCTGGGTATGGCCTAAAAAAGCCAAAAAAGAAAAATCAAGGTTTGGGAGCCAGAGAGGGCTCAGAACAGATGTTTGGAATGCAGGCTGGGCAGGGTTTGAGCCCTGGCACTGGAAGGTCTCCTGAGCACTGGGCTGGGAGTAGCACCTGAACACGGCTGGCCGAGTACACCTCCCCCACCCCAAGCTAAGAAGATTAATGTTGAGATCCATTTTGTATCCTTGAGTTTTAATTCTTCCTCTGGCCTCAGGAGCCTCCCCTGGGGCCAAAATGGGGTCGTGTTTCCTTTCAGACCTGTGGCTGAACAATTGTTCAGGCCTCCCTTTAGCGGCACCTCAGCCCTTTGTCTCCCTGCTCTGCCCTACGCAGGCCCGTAAGGAGGACGGTGAGGAATCCTGGTCCTCACCGCCTCCCTGCATCTGGGCTCAGGTGCGAGACATTGATGTTGAACCGTCTCCTTCCCAGAGCTGGGCCCCAAGGGGATGCAAGAATCTACTTGCAGCCCTGCATTTATGGCAGGAGGGGGTCCCACATCCTCATGGACCCCTGCTGTCCAAGGTCATTCTGTTTCTGAGAGCATGGGACTTTATTTTTAACTGAGGAGTGGGGGGAGGCAGGGATTGTGCCACACCCAGCAGTGCTCAGGACTTACTCCCGGCTCTGTGCTCGGGAATCACCTGGCGGGGATGAGGGTACCATATGGGGTGCCAGGGATCAAGCCCAGGTTCTGGGTTCAAGGCAAGCACCCTGCCCGCTCTATTTTATCTCTTGGGCCTTGATAGCATGTGACTTTAGCATAGGCCTCCATTGTCTTGTCTGCAAAGGGGCTGCCCCGGCAGCTCCTGGAGCGGAAGGCGCTGAGGGTGCTCCATCTCGCGGGCCGGGCGGACTCTGAAGCAGGTTACTGTGTGCGAGGGTGCGCCTGCGCAGAGAAGAAGCTTTGAAATCTTGCCTTCCCGATTCCTTTAAGAGGAAAAGGCACACTTGTTTAGTTTTGTGTTTTGGCTTCTTGGGTCACACCTGCAATGCTCAGGGGTTCCTCCTGGCTCTGCACTCGGGAATGACTCCTTGGGACCATGTGGGATGCCAGGAATCGAACAAAGGTGGACCACGTGTAAGGCAAATGCCCAACCCACTGCACCGTCTCTCCGGCCCCTGCTTTGGGGGCCTCACATGGCTGTGCTCTGCACTCAGGGATCACTCTGTGTGGGGCTCAGGGGACCCCCTAGGGGGTGCTGGAGATCAAACCCCGGTCAGCTGTGGGCAAGGCAAGCACCTTCCTCACCGTCCGCTCACTCTGGCCTCTGGCCCCTCAGCCTGTTCAAAGGTGGATTCTAGCGTGAGAACGAGGAAAGTTCTGGACGTGGGGTCCTCTGCTCCACTCCTGCCATTTGGAAATGGGGAGCCATGGTGATTGGGTCCGGCGAGCCGCAGAGAACCGTCCTGGCCAGGACCTAGAGCGCTAAAGTCAGGGACGCGTGTCTCGCAGGTGCCATGGATATAGCGCTGGGCTCGGGCGCCACCGGGGTCTTCACCAACTCCTCTTGGCTGTGGAACAAACTGTTTGAGGTAAGACTCGGAGAAACGGGAATTCCAGATAGTCACATAGTGATTCAGTTATTCCACCCAGGAGCCTGCCTCACTGCTTCTGAAGGGGTCTGCATGCTCTAGACCCCCTCTAGACACACACACACACACACACGGCTGGTGAATGTGACACACTCTGGAGTCCTGGGAAATATTCCCTCTGGGACACAATGTCCCCCTCTGCCTCCCGACTCATGGCTTCGGAATGAGACAGACAGGGATGGGTGGGGGCCAAGGCCACGATGTGGAACCCCTGAGCCAGGAAAGGAGGGGTATCTTTGCATGAGTGTCAGGAGGAGGGTCTTGAGCGCCGCCCATGGATAGTCCATCTGTGGGCAAGATCAGGGTGGTCCTTTGCAGCCGGTCTTCCCAGCAGGCCTCTGCTGGCAGCTCTTCTGGCTTCTCCCAGCCTCAGGGGCCAGCTTTCTCCTTTGCCAGTGTCCACTCCAGGCCTCATGTGCTCCTCATCCGTCTGCACCCTCCAGCAGGAAGCACCCCCGGCCCTGTCCCACCCGTGTCTCTTCTGAGCCCCAGGAACCCTGATATGCCCATAGGCCAACCCCTGCAAGTGACCGGAGTGGACTGTGCACCAGTGTGGAGGCACACAGGGTCCCCGACACCCTCTTGATGGCTGTCAAAGGGCCACCCCAGCCTCTTTGCCACGTCACATGGCGGCTTTGTCTCTCTGGCCCCACCCTTGAGACCCTGTGCTCCCAGGCCACAGTGCTCCACAGAATTCTCTTAGCAGGCTACCACATTGTGGTTCTGATACTTAGCCTTTTTTTTTTAAAGGATGGCGGTGGGGAGTGGGGGCGGGGTGAAACAAAGCCAAGTTTCGGGACTGGAAAGGCAGTAGGCACTTGCCTTGCGCACTGCCAACCCAGGTTCGATCCCCCAGCACCCCACGTGGTCCCCAATCCCTGAGCATGTCCTGGTGTGACCTAGAAACAAAAAGGAAAAGAAAAGAGGAAATCCATACTGTTGTGCCTGCAGCAGCATCCCCGGGGCCGCCACAGTGCTGGCCTGGGCTGCTTCCTGGTTACCTGTAGCCTAGAGGTTCCTCTGGCCTGTGGGAACTTGGATGCTGCAGCCATTGGGTTTTCTTTTCCCCAGCACTGGGTGGTGCTCACAGTAAATACAGCATATGAGGGAGGGGAGGAAGGAGGGAGGGAGGAAATGACTCCGCGGGTCCCAAGGGTCACCAAGCCAACCTATACGCCCTACAGCAGAGGGTCCCAAACTTCTTGGACCCACCCTGTGCACTGGATATCGCTGTTCGATCAAACAGAAAGTGATGCCCCCACTTCCCCGTCAGCTTGCGGGGTTCCCCAGGGGCCAGTGTCGCCCGCTTCCAGGAACACTGCGCGGTCAGTCTCAGCCTGTGAGTGTCAGTCCGGGGCCCTCACTTGAGCAGTTCCTGCAAACCTTGTGGACTGTCCCAGCACCTGGTTCCGTCCATCACTCGTGGATGCCATCTCACAACTGAAACGGCCTCTGTTGTGGGGCCTCCTGACCCGGAGGCACAGGCCAGAGCAGCTCTTGTCAAGTTGGGGACCGTCCCAGGACCCACGTCAGTGTGACAGTTCTTCGTTCCCGTACCTCCTGCAGGCCAGCGTGGAGACCGGGGACCGTGTGTGGAGGATGCCTCTTTTTGAACATTACACCAGACAGGTTGTGGATTGCCAGCTGGCTGATCTTAACAACATTGGGAAGTACAGGTATGTAAAATGAGCGCATTTTCCCCGTCGTATTTCGTTGCCAGAGCGACCACTTGCAGGTTTCTCTCTTAGCAGAGGTTCGGCTCTCCAGTTTCCTGGTAATGTGATGCTTGAAAGCAGTGATTTGCACTGCCTTTCTGTGTTCGAAGGCTAGTTCCCGGCTGCTGGTCAGAATTTTGCATGTTTTCCTATCAAAAGACACTTTTAAGCACTGGTAAGGGAAAGAGCAGGGAATGTATTAGCCTGGGTCAGATACTGAGATTTTGTGGAAGGCTGTTAACGATTTTGAAAGTGATTTCTGGGTTAACTTCTTAAGAGATTCCTTGGGCCCAGAGAGTGGCCCATGTGTGGGTTTGATTGCTTGACTCTGGGGCCGGAGTGATAGTCCAGCAGGGAGGGCGTTTGCCTGGCACATGGCTGACCCAGGTTCAATCTCCGGCATCCCACATGGTACCCCGAGCACCACTAGGAGTAATTCCTGAGTGCAGAGCCAGGAGGAACCCCTAAGCATCACTGGGTGTGACCCAAAGAGAGAAAATAAGATAACAGCTTAACTCTTGGAGCTAGAGAGATAGCACAGCGGGGATGGTGCTTGCCTTGCCCACAACCAACCTTGTCTAATCATTGGCACCACATAAGGTCCCTGGAGCACTGCCAGAAGTGATCCCTGAGCACAGAGCCAGGAGTAAACGCAGAACACAGCTGGGTTTTCTGCCCCTCTGTTTGATTAAGACAAAGGGAGGCTGAAAGGATAGTACAGTGAGGAGGGCACTTGCCTTGCAGAGAGCCAACCTGGGTCCAGTCCCTGGCATCTCATGCTGCCGGACCACCTCTGGGAGTGATCCCTGAGCACAGAACCAGGTGTAAGCCCTGAGCACGGGGACCAGAGTAAGCCCAGTCCACCACCAGATTGGATCCCCAAACAAAGGGAAGTTAGACTCCTGCTTTCTGGTCAGAGGGCCTAGTCAGCAGCAACAGAGCCCCCAGGAAGGCTCCGGGCTGCGGCAGCAGGAGATGACGGTGCTTTCCTCCTCAGGTCTGGAGGGGCGTGCACGGCCGCCGCCTTCCTGAAGGAATTTGTGACTCACCCGAAGTGGGCGCATTTAGACATCGCAGGAGTGATGACCAACAAAGATGAGGTCCCCTACCTGCGCAAAGGCATGAGCGGGAGGCCCACCAGGACCCTCATCGAGTTCCTGCTTCGGTTCAGTCAGAACAGCGCCTAGGCCCCACCTCCGACTCTGCGTGGCTCGGTCCCGGACACCTGGACATCAGCACGTTTGAGTGAACTGCTGGAAGGGGGCGAGGAAGGGGGATATTTAACATGGTGGAATTCAGCGACACTTTGGTGCTCGATGTGCTTTTTCTTTTTTTAACATTGTACGCAGAGATTTGTAAAGGTAGAAGCCAGTGCCTTGCGCGGCCAGGAGTTCCCGGGTGTCTGTACGGAGATGCTTTGTAAAGAGCCTCGCGATCAGAGTCGATGATAGGAACGGAGGAGCAGACTTGAATTTTTGAATTTTTGGATATCATGAACATGAAAAACTACCTAAAGTTATGATGTGATTTAAGAAACAATAAATACAACTTTTTGTGCTGTGTGGTGTGGCTCGGGTGTTCCTTTATGCCATCACTCGTATGACACATTTGTCCCTTGGACTCTGTCACAGTAGCTCGGTGAATTGGGTGGGGCAGTCTTGGTATTTTCTGCCAGTCACTTTGGGACACTCGTCGATGAGCATAATAATTAGCAGGCATATCATCTCCAAAACTAATCAGTCCCCCAGGGGCAGGCTTCACTGACTGCTGGAAACTCAGTGACCTTCTGTCAGACTCTAAAGAGTGTTTTCTTAATAAACTGGAATTCTCACTGTGACCCAGCAAAGTCGGTACAAACATCATTTTCAGGCCAGAGATGTTGGAAAGCAGTTAGGGCAGGTGCTTGCGTTGCATGCGGCCGACCAAGGCTTGATCTCGGGCATCCCATATGGTCCCCCATGCACCGCCAGGAGTGTAGAGCCAGGAATAAGCCCTGAGCACCATTGGAAGTGCCCCCCCCCGCAAAAAAAATATAAATAAATAAAAACAAGTCCTCATTCCATAGACAAGGAGAATGAGCCACCAGAGTGGGTGAGGGACATGCGATCAGTATGGCCCAGCCAGAGAGAACAGAGCAGATTTCAACCCAGAGCCTGGCTCTCGGCTCTGCCCCCAGTTAAACTGTAATGCGGGCTTTCAGGTCGGACGGGGAAGGAATTTATCGAAAATACTAAAGTAAGGAAACAAGACTGTAAAAGGAGGCAAACTATTTGCTTACCTCCTGGGCCTGCAGCCAGTCAGCCCAGTTTGATTTGTACAGGCTTAGAATAAAGCTTTCCTCACTGTATTGGATGAATCAGATTACCCAGGAATAGGATCTCTGCCCTGCCCCATGTGCGGAAACGGAGAACTTATGGCAGGAAAAGTGTTGGGAGTTATTTTTAATACTGAAAGTTTTTGACATGGGGGAGGATATTGCTGCATCTGTACTTGTCTGTTGAGAGGTGATGGTAACGGCGTGCAAGCGTTATCTTATTTGAATTAAGAAATTCCTCAAGGGGGCATATGGGTTTTCCTGGTTATTCAAGTTCAGAAGTTGCTACTTTGATGTGGGGGAGGGGGGGAAAGGGCCACACCTGGCAGTGCTCAGGGCTTACTCCTATTTCGGTGGTGGGGCTCACTCCTGGTGAGGCTCAGGGGACCGTATGCGGAGTTGGGGACTGGAGCTGCAAACAAGCTCCCCACCTGCTGTGCTCGCTGCAGCCCCAGAAGCTGCTGCTACTGTGGAGGAAAGATGGAAACAGGAGCTAGAACTGGCAGCTCGTAGAGGGAAATCAAACATTTGGGATTTTTTAAAATTTGTGCTAAGGCACCATGGCTTATAGGGCTGCAGAGATAGTACAGTGGGTAGAGCGCTTCCTGCTACATGGCTGACCTGGATTCAATCCCCAGCATCCCATACGGTTTCCCCGAGCACTGCTGAGAGAAATTCTTGAGGGCAGAGCCAGGAGGAACCCCTGAGCATTGCCGGGAGTGACACCAAAACCAACAAAAAGACACTGGTCTACAAAGTTGATCATAATAGAGTTGTTTCAGGCGCACAATGTCCCGTTTCTTTCTAGGAGATTCACAAGACTAAGGCAGGATTTGACTGAAGCTTACTGTCAGAGGTTTTTTCCCCTTTTATGGACAAAAGGGCAATAGCACTCTGTTTACTGAGTGTGGGAGTCAAAGAGCCTGTAGGGCCCTGGATGCTATGGTTTATCCACTTGGGCTGAAACTTGATAGAGGTCACTGCACTTGCAATGGCCTGCTAGCTCCTTGGCAGCCCCGACACTGGTCCTCTGAACCCTTCTCTACAGCTAGTGACCGTACCTACATCTGCATCATAGATGCGGATACTGTAGAACTGGAGAGAAGCAAATCCGGAACTGCAGATGTAGGACACCCCCTCCCCCATCACAGTGTTCAAAATGACTGAAGCAGAAACTGCAGAGCCCAGTGCAGCCCCAGAACTGTCAGAAACCAGAGACTTTGGGACAGCTATCACCTGCAATCTCAGTCCCAGGGTCCTGTTGGGGTTAAAGATCAGGTGAAGATGAGTAACAGGTGCCAGGCCAAAGAAGTACAGTTACAGTTCATGAATGAGTAGCTTTCACTGAAGCCCCACATGACCCTTGGGCTTCCATCATCAACCAGGTATGCCACGAAGGCTGCAAGGGATTTGGGAAACGTGTATTAAAATGAGCAAGAGGGGCACTGAATAGTACAATGGGTAGGGCATTTGCCTTGGACATGGTTAACCTAGGTTGCTCTCTGGCACTGCATACATCTCCCAAAACCTTGCCAGGAGTGTGATCCCTGAGCACAGAGCCAGAAGTAAGCCCTGAGCAGTATACTGGGTGTAGTCCTAGAAAAACAAAATTAAATAAACTAGCAAGAAATATGAAGTGGATCAAGGAAAGCCTCTTCAACAAATGTTTTGGGAAAATGGGTCAGTCACATGCGAAAACGTAAACTCTAACACCGTGCACGTAAGTCAAATAGAAATAGAATAAAGACCTCAATATTAGACCTGAATTCATAAGTTGTATTGATGAAAACAGGGAGAACACTTCAAGACTTCGCATCTAGAGGCATCATCAATGATTCCATGCCAGTGGCCATAATCAAGCCAAGAAACTTTGCACCACAAAGAAATAATGACCAGAATAAAAAGACACCCCACTAACTGGAAGAAAATATTTTTTCACCAACTCATTTGGCAGAGGGTTAACATCCAAGATATGTAATGTACTGGTAGAACGTTGAAAAGAAAAAATTCTTGGGCTGGAGTGGGTGCTTGCCTCGCACATGGCTGACCCAGGTTGGATCCCCAGTACCACATATGGTGCTCAGTGGAGCACCACCAGGGGTAAGCTCTGAGCACTGCCGGGTGTGACCCCAAAACAAACAAACAAAAAAAAACAAGACACCCAGATGGCTAAAAGGTATATGGGGAAAATATGCTTTTCATCACATTATCAGGAAAATGCAATTCAAAACAATGAGATATCATTTTACACCAGTGAAAGTGGCAGACATCACAAAAAACTGACAACCTATGTTGGTGTGAGGTGGAGGGAGGTGAGCGTGGGGGAATACACCCTCGATTCAGTGCTGACGGGAATGCTGGGAATGTTGATAGGTTCAGATTTGGGGGAATACAGTGTGGCTGCATCTCTAAAAGCTAGGAAGTGACCTTCCACGTGATCCAACAATTTTACGTCTTGGTGTCAATCCCAAAGAGCCCTATTCAAAAATACTTTTGCACTCTGGTATTCATTGCAGCACTATTCACAATAGCCAAAATTTGCAAACTCCCTTCCAAAAATAGGTAATGATAAAGATACTATGGTACATATACACAATGGAATAGTACTCAGCTAGCTATAAGAAAAGACAGAGGGGCTGGAGCGATAGCACAGCGGGTAGGGCGTTTGCCTTGCACGTGGCTGACCCAGGTTCAATTCCCAGCATCCC
>JAOXYA010016182.1:0-13729 GCA_028565675.1 Sorex palustris | reverse complement strand
CCTTCCTTCCTTCCTTCCTTCCTTCCTTCCTTCCTTCCTTCCTTCCTTCCTTCCTTCCTTCCTTCCCTCCTTCCTCCCGCCTTTCCTTCTTTTTATTTTTTTGAGTTTTTTTTCTCTTTGAGTCACACCCGGGGCTGCTCAGGGGTTCCTCCTGGCTCTGCACTGAGGAATTACTCCTGGCGGTGCTTGGGGAACCCTATGGGATGTCGGGGATCGAACCCAGGTTGGCCACATGCAAGGCAAATGCCTCACTTGCTGTACTATCACTCCAGCCCTTAATAATTTTTTATCTTTTTAATTGAAGAATTGTGAGTTACAAAGTTGTTAATAGTAGAGTATTAGGCATGTAATATTTCAACACCAATCCCTCTACCAGAGACACTTCCCTCCACCGGTGTTCCACAGACACTTTACAGAGCTTCCGTCAGTGGTTGCAGCTGAGATCTCGCTTTCAGTGTTGCTGAGTCTGAGTTTTGGGTGTACGGCTGTACCCCCCACTCACATCACCCATTTATCTGACACCCTGAGTTCTGCTCACCAGTTACTTCTCGTCCTCTTCTTTCCCCCTTGATTTCTTCCCTCCTCTGTCCTTCTCCCCTCTAGACACGGGGGTCCAGGGTGAGCCAGGCGTCCTGATGAGACACCCCAGCGTGAACTCCTTCAATGTGTCCATGCCCGAGGCTCCGGTCCTGGCCTGACAGGCCCCCCAATCGGAGGCACTGCCCACTTTCCTTTGGGTTCCACTGCTGTGAATCGCGTTGCCATGATACTCTACAGGCCGGCACTCCTGGAAGGAACTGCATCTTGGTGAAGGGATGGAAACTTTATCCATGTCCTGGGTAAAGACCCGACAGGGAAGGTGGAGAGTTTAAAAAAGCAAGACACAGGATGGAGAGAACCCCCGGCAATATGTGAGGTCGGAAATAACCCCGGGTCGCCTCCTCCCCCAAGCTCCCCAGTTTTCCAGTAGCTTGGCAGTCACCCTCACAAACTGCCCCCGGCACTACGTAATCGCATGAACGGCCAAGACCCACAGACTGTAAACCAAAGCTCCCGGAAGAGAGCCACGCAGAATTTCCTGGACCTCTTATATTCTAACCCACTGATGTACCTAATGTAGCACACGTGTGTTTGGTTTTAACATACTTGCTTGTATTCTCTTATCTATGGGCTTAAATGGCTCCAGGATGAAATACCTTCACACACTTCCCTCTTCTGGTGGTGGGAAGGTGCTCGGTGGTGGGATTCGTGTTTGAACTTTATCTGCAATAAACTATTGCAAACTACTTTATGAAAATAAAATATAAAAAAATTGAAAAAAAAACGAACCCTGGGTTCTCCAGAGCAGGGGTCTGCTCTTGGCTTACCTTTGGGTGGGTGGGCAGTGAAGTTGGCAGGCTGGAGGAAGGACATGTGGAGACCGGGGCTTGGTGGCCTGCCCGCCCAGAGGGATGCTACGGTATGGCAGAGGCCCTGGTGAGAGCTGGATCCAGCATTTGGGAGGAGCGGGAGGAATCAGTGGCTGATGCCAATGTCTGGACAAGTCGTTTGGTCTCCCTGCATCCTGTCATGTCCTTATAAATATGGAAGACCTTCCTATACTTTTTTTTTAGATTAATTTATTTATTTTAATGAATCACAGTGAGATAGTTAGAGACTTACAAACTTGCATGATTACGTTTCGGTGGTCATACAATGTTCGAGTACCCATCCCTCTACCTGTGCCCATTCTCCACCACCAATGTTCCCAATATCCCTCCCGCCACCCCCACTCCTTCCCACTGCCCGCCTCTGTGGCAGGCACATTCCCTCTTACTCTCTCTCTCTCTCTCTCCTTTTGGGTGTCATGGTTTGCAATACAGGAACTAAGTGGCCATCAGGAGCTGGGGGAAAAGGCAGTTGGGATAGAGAAGGGACCACTAAGTAAGTGATGGTTGGAGGGCTCGCTCAGGATGGGAGATGCTTCCTCTACTTCTTGATGGACGATGGATTCCCAAAGCAACCACAGCGCGCGCGTGCGCACACACACACACACACACACACACACACACACACACACACACAAACACGTTTCATAACATACCAGGTGCTGCAGCCAGCACGTGACCATACTTTCTCCGTGAGCTCCGGGCATTATCATTGTGGATAAACCGGCCACCCTGCCACTATTTACACCCCCCAACGGGAGAGCTCAAGTTCCAGGATGAACTCACTGGTTTGGGTCGTGCCCCCCGGAGAGTGACCCAGCAGGGCCTGGAGCTCTGGGCCTTTCTTTGCCGGAGGCAAAGTTTCAACATGAATGCTGCATTGGTCTCTGCAGCAGAAACCAGGAAGGAGAACTCAAGACAGGTGGGGACACCTCGGGACACAAAGCCAGTGCCAAAGGCCCCCTGCCCCCACCCCATCCCGGCCAAGGATCAAACGGCGCTGACTTCTGCCTCTTCTTTGCTGCAATCGTGTCCTCCTGACCCCGCAGTGCTCTGGAAAACACAGCTTTGCTAATTCGCTTTCCAGACCCCACGTAGCTGGGTCTCCGGGTGGTTGTAGCATGGAGGAATGGGCTGACGGGGTAGGGGGGAGGTTTACAAGTCTCTTAGAAAGACCCCGCCAGTTGGAATCGATGCTGAGGGTCACCCGGGGGAGGCCATCTGCAAACGTTCCTGTCTCAGTGTCAGAGGACAAGTATTGGGATGGCTACCAGCTCCTCTCCACGGACTCTCTGGAGAGGGCCAAGGGAAGGCCGGGAGGAAGGGGGCAGGTTGGTCCCTGTTGTCACCAAGGGCCTTTGAACTTCCTGAAAGGTGCTCAGGATGAGCCTGGGGAAAGCATCTCGGCTGACGCCGGACCCCAACATGCCCCCCGGGGAACCAGGATTTACAAGGCAAGTTCAGTCCCGAGAGCCCCCTAAAATCAGAGGGCAGCCAAGATAAAGTGTGTGACAGCTCACCCCCCAAGTAACAGGTGTAGAGTTGGGGAGAACCCATAAAGAAACAGCCATGGGGTTGGTGCGATAGCACAGCGGATAGGGTATTTGCCTTGCACATGGTCAACCCAGGTTCGATTCCCAGCATCCCATAGGGTCTCCCGAGTACCACCAGGAGTAATTCCTCAGTGCAGAGCCAGGAGTAACCCCTGAGCATCATTGGGTGTGGTCGCCAGACAAAACAAATGAAAAAAAAAAGATATTCATAAAAAGAAAGAAAAAAGAGTTGGGGCTTGAGTGATAGTACAGTGGGGAGGGCATTTGCCTTGCATGCGCCTGATCCGGGTCCGATTCCCAGCATCCCATACAGTCCCCTGAGCACCGCCAGGAGTGATTCCTGAATGCAGAGCCAGGTATGACCCCCCCCCAAAAAAAAAGGAAGGAAGGAAGGAAGGAAGCAAGGAAGGAAGGAAGGAAGGAAGAAAACGCACCCTCCCTTCATGGAGGGGACTTCAAGTCTAGGGAAATGTGTTTCATTGATTTATTCATTGCCAACTGGGTATTGGAAGAGAGGAATGTGCTTTTCCTGTCATTTTTTCCTTCATACCCTACTATGTGCTACTATTTATTGACCCCCTAACTCCGTCATCCAGATGGGGCTGACTCTTCACTATTGGGGGGTAACCAGTCGGGGGAGGGGTATGGACAGACACAGACTCGCAGGGAAACAGGAGACGAAGCAAGGGATGGGATTGTCATCCCGACATGCCCTCCCATCACTACTTGGGAAAGTCTCCTCGGGTCTGCCGTCGGCTGAGCCGTAGATTTCCCGGATCTCTGTGGCTGATGGCTCAAAGGAGAGGTCAGCCCTGGGTCCACATATCTGTGCCTGGGCACCCTGTCCTCCTCAGCGTCCCCCCATCCCCTGCTCCGGCAAGACTAGCAGCTCAGAGTTCAGCTTGGGACCCCATCACGCCCTGCCGGGGGCTGGGAAATGAGGGGACTCTGCTAAGCACTGGGATTTCATGAAGTGCCTCGTTAAAGTTTACTGGAGTCCAATCCAGGCAAGCTGGGGCTTTAGAATCCACTCTCCTCCCAACGGGCTGCCTCATCCCGCTCCCCGCCCCAGACCCCCAGACTCACATCCATTCAATGGGGGCCGGGAACTGAATTCATTCTGGAAGTCTGCCCGCCGCCTTAGAAGTCACTTCAGACAGCAGCTTCAGAAGGGAAGGCCTAGGCCTGCCCCTTCCTCTCTCGGCGGTGGGCCTGGGGCGTGACGAGCTCGGGCTGCTGGGCTCCGATCCACATGGGACCTCAGGTGAGGCACCTGCCCTCCAAATAGACCCGTCCCGGACATGCAGAACACGCTGAGTCAAGTCACGCCTGCCTTCGGGGGCTTCACACGGTGTCCTGCACACAGCAGGTACCACGAAAGCTCATTAGCTGGCCACGATCTAGAGACTTGCAAAGAGACTCACAAATAAATCTCGGAAGAGAGCAACAGGCAGCAGAGATGCCTCCAGACCCCAAAGACACAGTCCAGTTAGGGGAGGGCGTTTGCCTTGCACACGGCTGACCTGGGTTCGATTTTCAGTATCCCATAGGGGGTCCCTGAGCACCGCCAGGAGTAATTCCTGAGTGCAGAGCCAGGAGTAACCCCTGTGCATCGCCTGGTGTGACCCAAAAAGCAAAACAAATTTTTTTTAAATTTTTTTCTTTACTTCAGCCCATTTAATATTTTTTTGAATTCCTGGAACGCATGTGCAGAGAATGCAACATCTCATACTCTGAGCCACTGATGTACCAGGAGGAGCACACCACCTTCGATGGGGTGTGAAATAGAAGACAACTGATCCCGAATGAAAAAAAATATCAGGGGCTGGAGTGATAGTACAACAGGGAGGGCGTCTACCTTGCACACGGCAGACCCGAGTTCAATCTCCCGGCATCCCATATGGTCCCTGAGCATCGCCAGGAGTAATTCCTGAGTGCAGAGCCAGGAGGAAGCCCTGAGCATTGCTGGGTATGAACCAAAAAGCAAAAATAATTAAAAAAAATCAGCGCACAAGGCTCAACTTGTAACAATATGTTCATAATCTCTTATACAAGGGCGAAATGACTCCAGGGAGAGATAGAGCAATCTCCACACACTTTCTTCTAAGGAAACCTTTTTTGATCATCTATAGCATGAACCCTGGCACCGACGGCACCTGGCACCAGGTCTCTCTGCTGCACTGCTCTGCTGCAGGTGGGTTTACTGCAGTTTTTTTTATATTATTCATTTTACTTTTATAAAGTTGTTCTCAATGATGGATTACATTCAATATTCCAACACCAATCCCCTCATCATGACACCTTCCCACCACCATAATTTCCCATTTTTTTAACTACCACCCAAGCCTGCCCCAATAGCAGGCCCTCTATGGTCCATTTTGCATTGCTGGTTATAAATCATTCACTAAAAAAGATATAAAAAATAAAAGAGTTTTCTTAGAAGAAAGTGTATGGCGATTGCTGTATCTCAGCTTGGAGCCATGAGCTCTTGTGTAAGAGATTACCAACGTGTTGCTACAGGTTAAGCCTCCTTGTGTCACTATTTTCTTTCTTTCTTTTTTTAAAAAATGGATTACCAAGAGATACAGTTACAGATTTACAAACTTTCGTGATTATGTTTCAGTCATACAGCAATCAGTACCAATCCCTCCACCAGTGCCCATTCTCCACCAGCAATGTTTCCACGATCCCTCCCTGTACCCCCAACTCCTCCCCACCCCTTGCCTCTGTGGCAGGCACATTCTCTTTTACTCTCTCTCCTTTGGGGTGTTATGGTTTGTGATACAGGTATACAGTGGCCATCATGTTTGGTCTATAGTCTACTTTCAGCACGCATCTCCCATCCCAAGTGAGCCCTCCAAGTGTCCTTTACTTGGTGGTCCCTTCTCTATCTGAGCTGCCTTTTCCCACAGCATGTGAGACTGGCTTCCAAGCCGTGGAGCGATCCTCCTGGTCCTTATCGCTACTATCCTTGGGTGTTAGTCTGCCACTCTGTTACTCTATTTTCCACAAATGAGTGCAGTCCTTCTCTGTGTTACTATTTTCTTAATCGAGGTTGGTTGCCTTCTACTTTACATCCCATCCAATGTGGTGGGCTGCTCTTGGAGTATCTGTGGTATAGAGCATGAGATGTCGTGCAGGTGACCACAAATGCGGTCACACACTCCTCAGGAATCCTAACATTTTGAATGGGGTGATCCAGTTGGAGTGAAATGATTTATAAGCGTCTTGCCACGGGTCCCCAAAAGAAAGAAGAGCAGGGGATGGAGCTAGAGTAGGGCGTTTGCCTTGCACGCAGCTGACCTGGGTTCAATTCCCGGCATCCCATAGGGTCCCCTGAGCACGGCCAGGAGTAATTCCTGAGTGCACAGCCAGGAGTAACCCCTGAGCAATGCTGGGTGTGACCCAAAAAGAAAAAAAAAGAAGGAAGAGCGGGAGCAACCTCTGGGGCTGGCAGGTGGGCTGGCCTGCGTGACGTCACAAAGGGAAGGCCAGCTCACAGGGCTGGCCCTCACCTCCCACACACCTTTCATTGTCCACCCACGCACAACATCTGGGCACTGCTGCGTCCCCACCTGCCACTTGGCAAGCCCCGTCCAGCTGAGCTCCAGTTCAGCTTGCTCCTCAGAGCAGCCCGGATCTGTAGCAGGTAAGTGAGCTGGGCCTCGGGGTGGGGAGGGGGCTGAGATGGGAACGCTCCTCTTCCGGGGAGGGTGGGGGGAAGCTCAGACGGAGCCAAAGGTGGGCCGGAGGCTGGGGCTTCTCCTTGGTTTCATAATTAAAACTGCAACTGGATCCCTCTGCACTGGGAGACAGACCAGAGGGGTCTCGGCTTTCAAGGGATGAGCTGGCTGCTTATTAAGGGCTGTGGGTCCTCGAGATTGGGTTACGCCACTCAGCGGCCGCTTGACCTTTCCCGCTGAGCCCCGCCTGACCGCCTTGAGGCACATGGAACCAAACTCCGTTCTGCTGGCCAACCCAGGGCCGCTGGGCCTCAGGCCGTGCCTTGGCTGGGGAGTCTTTCTGGAATAAGCCGAACTCTTCTGTATCCAGATCTCTGTCTACATGTCCATGTGTGTCAGAGACCTCAGATTTCCAGGGGAAATGCCCTCACCTCTTTTTTAAAAACATTTTTAAAAAAATTTTATAAAGTAGTTCACAATTAAATGTTTTTTGGTTTGGAGGCGACATCCAGCAGTGCTCAGGGGTTACTCCTAGCAGTGCTTGGCGGACCATATGGGATCCTGAGAAATGAACCTGGGTCGGCTACATGCAAGGCAAGCGCCCTACCTGCTGGGCTGGAGTGATAGCCCAGCAGGTAGGGCGTTTACCTAGCATGCTGCCAACCCAGGTTCGATTCCTCCGTCCCTCTCGGAGAGCCCAGCAAGCTACCAAGAGTATCCGCCCACATGGCAGAGCCTGGCAAGCTACCCGTGGCATATTCGGTATGCCAAAAACAGTAACAAGTCTCACAATGGAGACATTCCTGGTGCCTGCTTGAGCAAATCGATGAACAATAGGGTGACAGTGCTACAGTGCTACAGTTCACAATATTTGATTACATTTAATATTCAAACACCAATCCCAACACCATTACACCTTCCAACCACCATATTTCAGGTGTTCCCCATCCTGAACCCCAAAATCCTGTCCCAAAGCAGAACTGAAAAAAATAATATTTCCCTCTAAGGTTGGTTGCCTCCTACTTTAAATCCCATCAAAAGTGGCGCGGTACTCTTGGAGTATGGGCAGGGGGTGTCCTATGAAGTGTCTCGGGTGCACGGTCCAGGAATAGGTTCACTCGTGGGTGAGACTCAGCCCAAATGTGTGGAGAGCGGCTATGAGCAGGGTGGTGGTTGAGTTCTAGAGGTTTGCGGCTGCCGGGGCTGGGTCCCTTGGTGCGGGGAAGGCTCTCACCCACCCCCCTCTCGGGCGCCCTGAGTGAAACAGCCTGGCACGGGGTCTGGTGGCATAGTTATGGCGAGCGTCATATTGCTCCCTTCCGGGAGAGAAGGACATGTGATCTGGATGGTAGCCGACGACGAGATCATCTGGCACCGGCCTGGGTGACCTCACCTCTTACCTCTTCTGCATGTTCTCCTTTGCCTCCCCTCACCCCCCCGCCCCCCCCACACACATCACTTACCCTAAAGCGCCTTGTGTACACATTGGGTGACTCGCTTTGGCCTGCAACGTCCCGGCCATCACCCCCAAGGGAAGAACTGTTTATGTTGGAGCCCTGGCGCTCACATAATTTCTGTTTGTGTTAGTTCTTAGAGTCCATGAGAGAAAAGGGGAAATATTTACAGAGTGCTTCCCCCAAACCAAGTGGCCTAGCTGCCGACAGGGTGTGGAATATAAATGTTTTTTTGTTTCTGTTTGGTTTGGGCTTGGAGGGGCACACCCAGTGGTGCTCAGAGTTGACTCCTGGCTTGGTACTTGAGGATCACGCCTGGCGGGGCTGGGGGGGGGGAAGGATCCTATGGGGTGCCAGGGATTGAACCCAAGAAGGCTGCGTGCAAGGCAAGTGCCCTCCCCACTGTGCTAACATTCTAGCCCTCAAATACAATGTTTTTATAGAGAAATAAGGAAAGGAGGTAGGGAAGAGGGAAGAAGGAAGGAGGAATGAAAGGAGGAAGGAAAGAAGGAAGGAAGAGGAGGAAGGAAGGAAAGAAGGGAGGGAGGAAGGGAAAGAAATATAGGAAGGTTGACTATAATCTTTGACTTTTGAAGCTCCAAAACTCTATAACACACTTACGGATGACCATACTAGTCTGTATATATGTATAATATATATAATATAATATGTATAACACATAAAACATGTACATCTATTATATAACATATAACATGCATAGTATATAATATATAATATGTATAATGACATTATACATAGGAATAAGCAAGTCAAAGTATTTATGTGGTATTACACACCATGATCCATAATACACATTCCTTGTTCCTCTTGAAATATCTAGCCAATTTTCTGAACCATAAAGTGGCAAAGGCCGGCACTCCAAACCCAGTGGAATACAGAGTCCATGTGAATTCAGTGACAGCCAAAGAACTCACTGGGAGGGAGGCAGAGAGAAAGGTGGGATGAGGGAAGGAGGGAAAGAACAGACCACTAGGGTTTCCCCTTGGCTGGAATCTAAGGAAAATAAAGACGAAGTCCAGGGAAAGCCCCTCGGTGTGGTGCACCACTCCAGCGCGCGCACACACACACACACACACACACACATGTACACATGCACACACACACTCACACGCACACATGCACACGCATGCACACACACGTACACATGCACACACTCACACGCACACATGCACACGCATGCACACACACATGCACACACAAAAGCACGCATACACGCATGCATGCACAAACACACATACACACCATGCACATGCACGCACACACACACACACACAAACACACACATACGTGCACACACACTCTGCAGAGAAGGCAGGGGAGTGGCGGGCAGAGACGGGGCGAGTGGTGTTTGCTGGCGGCTCTGTGAAGGAAGCGCTTTCGGAGCCGAGGCAGCTCTCCTGGCAGCAGGGAGACTATGCCTAGCATGCATGCCAGGCCCTGTCTGCAGTAGGGCTGCAAAGGGCAAGTCAGACAGCACACCACCTGAAGCCTGCTCCTCCGAGTCAACCAGATACTTCCCGTGAGCCTCTGTGAAGCTGAGAGGACCAACTTCCTGCAGAAGCAGGTGGTCCTTTGGGTGGGTGCTGCTGCAGCAGCTGGCAGAGACTGCCCCGGCTATCAGTGCTCCAAGGAGACCCAAAGGCGTTTCTCTCTCTCCAATTACATCCTCAGGAATGACTTATGGTCCTCAAGCTCCCTCAGAGTTTCATCTGGTTTACCTGGCTAGAGGAAAAGTCAGGAAAAATTGTCTGAAGCCCACTGAGACTCAAAGGAAAGTGTACTTCAACTGGAGAACTGTAGCACTGTAGCACTGTCCTCCCGTTGTTCATGGATTTGCTCGAGTGGACACCAGTAACGTCTCCATTGTGAGACTTATTGTTACTGTTTTTGGCACATCGAATACGTCACAGGTAGCTTGCCAGGCTCTGCCATGCGGGCGGGATACTCTCAGTAGCTTGCCAGGCTCTCCGAGAGGGACAAAGGAATCAAACCCAGGTCAGCCATATGCAAGGCAAACACCCTACTTACTGTGCTATCACTCCAGCCCATTTCTTTTTTCCATTTTTTTTTTGCTCTTTTGGGTCACACCTGGTGATGCACAGGGGTTACTCCTGGCGGTGCTCAGGGGAGCCATATGGGATGCCGGGGATCGAACCTGGGTCAGCCATGTGCAAGGAAATGCCCTACCAGCTGTACTATCATTCTGGCCCTGAACTTTGACAAAAGCAAAGTCCTACTGGAGGGTAAGGGTTACTCAGATAGATTTCACTGCCATGATGCTCTACTTGTAAATCTACCAATAACTCTTAAAAAAAAAGAAAAGAATAAAGAAGAAAAAATGCCCTAAACAATTCTAAGACAAAGTGAAAAAAGAAATAATCCACCAATGACAATGCTCATCTTTGACTCTTCAGACGTGGGATGCTTCCAATCTAGGACCTGGTATTATTACCTGTGTCACTGACGTCACTCAGGTGCGTAAGAAATAGTATGGAAACACAAGTTCTCAAGCACCCCAATGAGGGATTCTGTTTTCTCAGAGCGCTGCCCCCGCACCCCCATCCCACAAGCCCCCAAAGGGGAAAGTAAATGCTGCTCTCTGCCTCAGGGAAGTGGAGCAACGCCTGGAAACTTAATCGGAACTGCATTGCTGCCAGGCACTGCCATCAAGCCCCAAGCTGTCCTGGCTGGGGAGGTGGGCAGCTCGACTGCGGGGACCCCATCCTGAGCCCAGGGCACTGCCAGGTGGCTGGCAGAGGAGCAGGGCTGGGCTTTGGCAACGCTTATTGGCGGACACTGGAAGCCAGGGGCTGCCTGGTCTCTCCCTGGAGGGTTTCACTGCAACTTCCGGGAGGGGAGAAATGTCTCAGCCCCACAGACGGGCTCTGAGCACAAGACTGTGATACTCTAGTTGAACGGGACTCATCGGGAATCTTATCTCTGAGCTGGGTGGTGGCAGCCAACACACACACGAGTTTTCCTGCTCATTCTACAGTGCTCTACCAGCCAGCTTCTCTCTAAGGGAACAGCGAACTCTTGAGGGGGGCTGATTCGGCAGCAAGCAAGTTGGATCTGGTTGTTCCCCCCCCCCCCTTTTCATTTCTCCTACATCTCTGGAACACGGGCTGGCATCTGGAACTTTCTTCCTGGGGGCATCCCTGTGGGGCACTTTCTCAAGGCACGATTTGGACAGTCTCCTCACTGGTCACTGCACGGACGCCTCAGCACGGCCCTCCCATTCTGAGCCGAACGAGGGGCTCGGGGCTCACGGGTATTCCTGTCCTTTCCCACAGGGACAGGAAGTGAAGGGGGCATTAGGAACCAGAGTCACACGGGACTGGATCAGCTCAGTGTCTGTGACTAGAACTCTCAGGCTGACCAGACAAGGTTCCTTCTCAGCTCTGGGGCTCACCATATTTTGGGGGGAAGGAAAGCCTGAAAAGGCACAATGGTCACCGCTGGGCGGGAAAATTCGGTGCTACGCTCATTCATGTGGAGACCACCCCCCCACCCCCTGCCAATCACTTACTCCTAGGAGTCCTGCCTTAATTCATTTAAGTCAAATTAGGGACATCTATGAGTTATCACCCTGTCCCTAGCATTCTGGGAACTTCCTGGATGGAAAAGGCATGCTTACCCAGCTCAGGGGAAATGCATATTCCTTGCATCTTATGTGCTAAGACTCAGAGCTAGTTACAGCCAAAAGAGTCAGAAAAACTACTGGTTTAGCAAACCGAGATCAGCTTATTGGTATCAGCTGGACAGCAGTGTCCTGGGCTCCCTCAGGGGCATCGGGGATGGTGACCCCTCATTTGACACATCATCTTTTATTCCCCCACTTTTTGAGTCACACCCCGCGATGCTCAGGTGTTACTCCTGACTCTGCACTCAGGAATCACTCATGGCAGTGCTCGGGGGACCCTATGGGATGCTGGGAATTGAACCTGGGTCATTCACATGTATAGCAAACGCCTTCCTGATTGTCCTATTGCTCCATCTCCCCCCCCCCATATCCTCTTCTTAACTGCCCCTCACTCCCTCCAACTCAGAGCTGAAGCGATTTCTTCTATAAAGGGGATCAATAATTAAATAAATAACCCCCTCAACTCAGTTTCATAGTGTCTTCATCTACGGACTCCAGTACCCAGAACAGTAATTCATCCATTTAATTTTATTTCCCCCTTCCTTTCTTCTGTTCTTGGGTTTTTAACGAGAGAACAAATATTTTCCCTGGTTTAGGACCCAGAGTGGAAAACTATATAGTCCTTGGTTCAAGGCCCCCTTGCCTGACTTTGTGATTCAAGTTTTACTGGCCCAGATTCACACCATTTTGTTTTCAAATTGCCTATGACTTCTGTTAAGCGACCGCGGCACCGGCGGCTTGTGTCCAGGACAGGGAAAGTTGTGGCCTGCAAAACCGTACAAGATTTACTGCCGAGACTTTTGCAGAAATGAAGTTTGCTCGGGCTGATTTCGAAGGGCGGCGGAGACACGTGTGTGTGTGTGTGTGTGTGTGTGTGTGTGTGTGTGTGTGTGTGTGTGTGTGTCGCTGAGCCAAGCTGGGGCCCTTATTTTCCTTGGCATGTGCGGCTAGACTACATTTCCCAGCTCCCCTGGAGCTCAGCCCCGACACCTAACCCAGCTCTGCCTGGGGAGAGGCGAGAGCAAATAATGGGAGTTTGGCTGACCCATAAATCTTCCCTAATTGCCGCTCCACGCTTTGTAGACAAGCCCGGCCTTGATGCTCGGAAGCCTTCGGCTCGAGGTGGCAGAACACTGGGCAGAAGCCTGGGTCCCCTCAGTCACGATTTGGAGGCGAGCCACTCACCCGAAAGTCCGGTGGTTTGGATTCGTCGGGAGCGGAGCGAGACGCAATTAGTTGGACTCATTATCCATTTTATTAAACTCGCTGGTAACGGGAGCCTGAATTAATTTAATGGAAACACAGAACCTCCTCCCTCAAGGCTGACAGTGAGAGCGCCTTCAGACCCCGGGCTTTTCCAGCAGGGAGGACCCCAGAGGGTGTTAGGGGGCAAGGGGAGAAGCAGAGAGCACAGAGGCTTGGGGGTGCCTTGGGTTTGGGGTCTCTATGCATACACTGACCCCCCGCCCCCAAGGCTAGGCTGAACTGTGGGCCCCCAAGATTGTTGCTCATGTCCCACTACACAGCTTGAGGGAAAGACATGCCCCCCTTTCTCTGAAGTGAAGCTGGCTCAGACTGAGCTGTGAGACCCCCAGGGGGTCTCTGAACTATGCCGGAAAGAGCTCAGGCCATACATGTGGTGGGCCTGGCGCTCAGCTCTGCCCGCAAGCATCATTGTGTAGGAAAGTTATTGCTCTCCGCCTGTTAGAACGCAAGACCTAGGTGGGACTTCACCAGGCTCAGTGCTGTCCACAGTGACTTCCAAGGTCCCCTGTGGCCCTTGGGCGGTGCCTCGTATCTCTGCAATGGTCAGGAAATAGGCAGAGGTTCTGGGCTGACCGCTGGTTCAACTAGCTTGTTATGCCTTTTCTTTTCTTTCTTTCTTTCTTTCTTTCTTTCTTTCTTTCTTTCTTTCTTTCTTTCTTTCTTTCTTTTTGCTTTTTGGGTC
>JAOXYA010016176.1:0-13730 GCA_028565675.1 Sorex palustris | reverse complement strand
TGTACTAGTAACCTCAGAAACTGATGAAGATAAATTACTGCCATTTATTAAATCATTATTAAAAGTTTTATATCCACCTAGGGAGTTGGGAGAAGGAGGTCCATTCCCTCTCTGAGCGAGCTTGGAGATTTTAGTCACAGGTCCCGCATACAAGGGTTTTTCAGCAGATTCACTCATGGGTGAGTTTTATCCGAGCCTGTGGAGAGCGGCCATGCTCATGACCACGATTGAGTTCTGAAAGTTTTCAGCTGCCAGGAACTCTGTTGTGGCGGGGTGGGAAACTCACCACGCCCCCTCCAAGTTGCCCTGGTGAAGACAGTCTGGTGTGGGGTCTGGAGGCATTTCTGTGGCATCTCTATTCACTCTTTTGTTTTTATTTATTATTATACTCAATAATTTCCAGTAAGAACTCACCAGTGTGAAGAAGGAAAATTCTTCAGGGTGACTGTGCTAATGCTTCTTGCTTGTGGTCATAGTTAATAGAACAATCCTATGAGTTAAATACTTTTTCTCATTAAGAAAAAGGTTACAGAGGTTCACAGGGTCTAATAACTTGATTAAGGTCACTCAGCAACTATCCAGGCCAAGCTTAGAGCCAGGTTGATTGATGGCCAAAGTTACGGAGTTAGGCAGACAGAATTGAGCTCTGTGGTGAGATAAAATGAAGACATCAATGTGAGTATAATTTCTACATAATCTCTTCAGTGCTACAAAGAACATTCAGAAGAACACATGAACAAAGGGAGAATTATGTAAATAAAGACTAGGACAGGGCACAGTTCCACTCATAATAATAGTTCCACAAAACTTTGAAGGAAAGCAGTATCTAAATGAATCTGAAGTTTCATTTGCTGGAAACAAACAGCCAAGTTCACAATAATTTCTGCTGAATGTAAATGCATGTTGGAGAAGAGAATTTCACACTTATTCTCCTAGTTAAAATCTAAGTTAATGAAGATGTTACTAAGTATGATAACCCTATAAATATGAATGGCAAGAAATATAGGGGAGAAGATCACAAAGATGAGTTCTGTTTCAAAACTCAGAGACAATATAATTTTTGTTGAAATAAAAAAGAATCTGTTGGGGCTGGAGTAATAGCACAGTGGGTAGGGCATTTGTCTTGCATGCAGCCAACCTGGGTTCGATTCCCAGCATCCTATATGGTCCCCCCAGCACTGCCAGGAGTAATTCCTGAGTGCTTGAGCCAGGAGTAACCCTTGTGCATTGCTGGATATGACCCAAAAAGAAAAAAAATTCTTTTGTAGGTACTTCCTTTATGAGACACCTATCATGAAGGCAATCCTTTGTTATCACCAAGCTTATCTGAAAATATCATTATGCACAAGCAAGATCTCATATCAAGAGGAGCCCAACTTAGAAACACATTGCTGTGGTGAATTATTTGTGGTGGTGTATGAATTTTACACATTGTTTATTACCCAAACATCTTATAGATTCCCACTACCATTATTCCCCCAAGTGATAATGTGCAGGGTATCAAGTATTTCAGATTTCATAAATGTGTGTAACACACATACACACACAAACTCAGACACTGAAACAACAAACATTTATTTCTTACAAGTTCTCAGGGCCTAGCAATTATTCAAACTGGACTTGACTAGACAGCTTGTTTATCTCTGTTGGCAACTCAGTTGGCCTATAGGTTGGCTAACCTATGTTGGTCTTGCATAATATAACTAAGCTCTCCTCCATGTGTGTCTCATCCCATCTCCAGGATCAGTAGGTTAGTTCAGACATGCCCTCAGAACAAGGAAAGCAGTCAGAGGGTAAGTGAATTAAATATGTAATGACTCTCCAGGTCTAGTCTCAGAACTAATGGATTGTCTTCCACTTTCTTCTATTGGCCAAATATGTCACAACATCAGTTCAGAATAAGAACAGAAAGCACTGCCCTGACGCATGACAAAGGCATGGATGGAGTGAGGGGAAAGAATGAAGAACAGTAATGCTACCTACTACAGGCCCCATTACTTTGTTCAAAGACTTTGAAAAGAGCTGGAAAGAGCTTCCTTGACAACAGAACAATAACCATATCCACTTATCATCATTTCATCTTTACAATTATTCTGCAAAACATTAGCAGGGTCTTTGTCTTAAAAATGAGGATATCAAGGCTCAAAAGACTTAATGAATACACTTTCAATACTGCTTAAAATCATCCTTTCATATTGGACAGTCCTGGAAACTGAATTCATAACACCACTATCACCTGATTATGGCCTGTAACTGCTTCAGAAAAGAACTCATTCTTCATCAGTGGTCCAGATCTTTACCACATATTATTTTTGTGGTTGTATAAATCAGGAGGGACTCCGTGTCAGGCTGTTTTCACTTAGGGCACCCCAGAGGGGGGGTGGGTGAGAGACCTCCCTGCCCCAAGGGACCCAGCCCTGACAGCTGACCTCCACTACCCAACTGCCGCCACACTGCAGGCCACTTTTCACACACTTGGGTCGAGCTTCACATACAAGAAACATATTCGAAGGAGTCATAAGACACTCCCTACTCATTTTATATTATAATATATATATATTTATATATATAAATATATATAAATGAGCCCAACAAGCTACTCAAAGTATCCCGCCTGCACGACAGAGCCTGGCAAGCTTCCCAGGGCATATTCGATATGCCATAAACAGTAACAATAACAGGTCTCATTCCCCTGACCCTGAAAGAGCTTCCAATACATCAGCATTGGGAAAGACGAGTAAGGAGAGGCTGCTAAAACCTCAGGAATGAGACGAATAGAGACGTTACTGGTGCCCACTCGAATAAATTGATGAACAACAGGATGACAGCGATACAGTGATAAATCAGGAGATCCCGGCTCAGGTTACCAAACTGTATCCTTTGTAAGCCAAACTTCGATAAGAAGAAAACAATATTTTGAATATAAGGCACTGTTTTTGCCTTGCTTCATTATGTATCATAGAGTTCCGGGGCTATGTATTTACCTTAAAGCTTCAAAGAGGGAAGTGACAGATTTTTTAAAAGACCCAAGCAAGTTTTCCCTTTCAGCTTCTGTTTCTTCTTCTCCTCTTACTTATCTTCCTGTTTCTTCTTACTTGGGAAGACAAGGGGCAGAGGAGTTTCCCTAACAACCAATTTTGATAATCTCAGACTTCAAGAATTTTATAATAGAGGTGAGAGGTTGAGGTCAGAATAAGTACTGGTAGGTCTGGGTTTGGGAGCTGAACCTAGCTGTCTAGTGGAGTTGGCTTCCTTAGGGAAAGGCTAAGGAACAACTTTCAGGAACTTCAATAGTGGGACAGGCTTGAGGGAGAATTCCTAGCCATTCCCTAGCCCTCCATTCCTCTGTTCCTTTGCCTGTGATCCACATGGCTCCAGTCCTATGCCACAAGCTTAGGTCACAAACACTGGTCCCAGGTCTTTCACCCACAAGTGACCTCTGACATGGGACACAGAAGATAGATAACATGTGTCCTTGCCTTTAAAAAGGTCTCAGAGTGGTGAAGAAATACATCAGAGAATAAAAGATCAAGAAAAATGCCATTGGATGGCACAGGTCTCATGACTGAGTCTGTAAGTAAAGTTCAACTAGTGCCCCAGGAGCAAAGACCCTGAAACTGTTTGCTAAACTACATGCAGGAGTTTGCCAGACAAAACTGACTTGCAGACCAAAAAAAAAAAACAAAAAAAAAACATGCTGAGCAATTCTCAGCTATTGAAGTACCCAAATTCCAGGAGCATAAACATGAAAGTCAGATTGCTGGTTTGAGGACAGTGTCCGTGGTTTGTTCCTCCAGCAGACTGGACGACTTCAGAACTCTCTGAGCCTTGGAATCTTCACCTGTAGAATGTGAAGAATTCCAAAGATATGACAGCTGTGCACTGAGGCACAGTACATAAAGACACTTTATAGGCCGCCTAAGCGCTATCTGCACAGACATTCATTATTCTTATCACCATTGTAAGTGCTGTCATTATTCGTCACTGATTCTGTACCAGAGACCCAGTTAGAAACTGAGCATTCACAGATGAATAAAACTGTGCCCCGCCTTCAAGGTGATCTCAGTGTGATAATAATTGAAACTTCTGCAGAGCTTCTGACCTCCCACACCCTTCTGCAGGCACTTCCTCAAAGCCACCTGAGAAGGAACCCTGATGACTCTTCTTTGGCTGATGTGGAAACCACGGCACAAAGCAGGGGAGGTGGTCATGAAATCCCCCATGCACAGAAGACGGGTGGTGATGCCCAGATGGGAATTTTGATGAGGCAGCTTCAGAATCCGCACTTTTAAAAAAAATTTTATTGATTCACTGTGAGATATAGTTACAAGCTTTTATGTTGAGTTAAAATCACACAATGATCAAGCACCCATCCCTCCACCAGTGCACGTTACCCACCACCAATATCCCCAGTATACCCACACCTTTTACACGCTCCTCCTGCCTCCATGGCAGACAATATTCCCTATACTCTCTCTCTACTTTTGGGCAGTATGGTTTGCAATGCAGATACTGAGGGGTTATCATGTTTGGTCCTTTATCTACTTTCAGTACACATCTCCAATCCAGACCACAGAATCCAAACTTTTCACTATGCTTTTAAACAGGGAAATGGTTAGTTAAGAGGCAACCACCATAGGATGTCCAAAGTGCTGCAAGTGTAAGTTGAGTGAGAGGTGGTGGAGACAGCTGTCAACCAAAGCTTCTCAAGAAGATGGTGGTCCCTGAACCAACTTCAGACAGGAGGTAAGGGAAAGAGAGTCCATCAGGACGAGGTTAGAACAAAGACCCTAGTGGTGGCGTAAGCAGAGCTCCTGCTCTCTCCTGGAGGAGGGAGGGAGTACTTGTGTTCAGAGACATGGTCATGCTAAGGAACCTTGTTGACTTCAGGGGGGCAGAGGGTGGTAGAGAAGGGTTGCTCTGGCAGTAGCATGCTGGGGAAAGGCATGAAGAGGACAAGTGAAAAGCAGCTGGAGGCCAGCACAGCTGCCAGTTTGCTCTTCCTGGTTCTGAGAGCTGGTCAGCCAATGTGAGACTATGAAGATGGAGTGAATAGTGGAAGAGATAGTGGAAGCATGGGAGATGCCAGGGTCCCAGTCTGGCAGGTCAGGAGAGCCAGCTTGTTGGACCTGAGGAAGAAGAAATGGAAGTACTAACATTTGAGGAAGAGCATAGGAGGCAGAGACCTAAAAGAACGATAAACAGATGAAAAAGAGGAAAACCTGTCAGTCTGTGTTGGCTTAAGACTCCAAGGACATAGAAAGGCATAGGTTAAACACCCCACCCCAAATTTTCTGCCAATAAGAGTTCTAAGTATTTAGATGCAGCTGAGATATCTAAAGGAATGTTGCCTATCCTTGTGATGCAAGAAATCCTTGTTTTCAGTCTTACTTTTTCTAAGATTTCACATTTCACTGCCCCACTCATTTAGTACTGTTTAATTAATTTCTCAGTACCTTTGTCTGCTCAATATCGCTCTCTGCTCACATAGACAAAATGGGATGAAGGAGGAGGTTCTGCTGATTGGTATTTGTAATATGCTGAGACTGATGAATGAATCAATAAACACCCCGTCGTCTTCACCAATAATGCTGGCAACCACTTCAGCCTCTGTTTATTGAGCACCTATTATGTACCTGGTATTCTGTTCTGAATATTACAAACAGGGCCAGTAAACAGAGTAGAAACGTCTTGTCTATCGTACAGAGGATGAAACTGAGGCTTGGAGAACACCACACTGCACGTGATAAACTACAAAGGAAATTGTGTGTTCTGCCAACCAAGGGGAAAGCCTCTCACAGCTCTTTAGAATGACTTTGCGTGAAATGGCTTTCATGCTAAAAGAAGTGGAGAGGAGGATCTATGTGTATACAGGGAAGTGTGTGGAGCGGGTAAAGCAAAGGAAACATAGGTGAAGAGACTCAAGACAGAGCACTGTTGATCCCAAGCCCAATGTTACATGTTGCTACCTGTCCTCTTGGACATTCAGTCCCATACAATCTCTTTCAGAAACAAAAAGTACCCAAATGATTTCTCATTGCTGCCACAGTGATTAATTCAGAGCAGCAGAACAGACTGATGCAAAAATTCTTGTCATTTTCCTTCGGAAACACAAGTTGCAACTCATTTGTTTGTTCATTGATCAAATCTTACCCAAGTCCCAGCTGCATGCCAAGTCCTGGATAAGGTCCTAGAGATACCGTGGGCAAACATCAACAGCTATGCCAATTTGTGGGAGTAAACACAAAGATCCACTCTTGAATTATCTCTGTGCATGGGTCATCTGCAGAATGAGTGGTGTCTGGGGAGCTGTAGGGGAGGGGAGAGCACTGGGAAGAGGGGCAGCTCCAAAAAGTGCCCCTGTGTGTCCTAGCTCCCTGTCTTAAAAAGTCCAATTCACCCTATAAAACTTAGGCAAGGCCCCTTGGCCTGACCTCGCTGACTCTGGAGCAGAGCATTTCTATATATCCTTTGCAGGTGTCTTTAGGGGCATGTGTTAGTAGGAGCCTAGATTGGGTCCCTCCTAGTGTAAACTCACAACAGGAATCCAGCTATGTTTTGTTTTGTTATGTTCCTTGTGTCTGCAAAGAATAAATCTTCAATACATGCAATGGAATAACTATAGCATATTGGAATAAATGGCTAAGATAGGCGTCAGGACCCTTTAGTTCTGTCCAGCACTACCCATTTAAGCACGGTACAATTTGATTTTTGAGAAAGGTCACTTGATCACTTGACTTCCCGTTAATCATCGATTTGCTCGAGCGGGCATCAGTAACGTCTCCATTTGTCCCTCTCGCGTGCTAGTGTAGCCCAATGGTGTCTGTTCATTTTAGGAACATGAAGAGTCTCAAACCGATCATTCAGGGTCTTGACGAAGATGTCTGACCATCTGGCAGGTGGGCAGCCACGCGGTCTTTTGACGTCCCGTGGAATCCAGTCAGTAACTGCTCTAGTCCAGCAGTCGTTTCCAAATCTCATTATGTGTCCAGCCCATCTGATTTTTGACGCCTTGGCAAACGAGACAGCGACCCTGATTCTTGGTCGTCGATGGAGGTCAGAACTCTGGTTCTTGATCATTGTATAATTTAAACCCAAGCACAAAATTTGTAAGTCTACAACTATACCTCATGGTGTCTCACTAATTAAAAAAAAAAAAAAAGAACTCCGGAATCTTTCTCTCATCTGCGTGAAATGTGATATTCCAAGCATAGCTCTTTTGATTCAAAAGGTAGTACAGATAATAATAGAGAGAATAGAGGTGAATGACTCAAGCATATCACTTAAGGTTTGTATTTTGGGGAGTGAGCATACCCAGTGAAGCTCTGTGGCTATGAGGTACTGGGGATCAAATCTGGGTCTCCTGCAAGCAAGGCATGAATTCTAGCCCCTTGATTCATCTTCCTGGTTCGAATCATCTTTCCTTAAGTGTTTGTTTTCTTCCATTAGCCAGCAGCAAAGTTATATCAACAGTGTCAGACTAGGAAGATATATAAGTGACTCGGGTCCATGAGTAGAGCTGCTTATGCCAGAGCAAGTTCAAGATCAGTCTATGTGCTACAGTTGAAACAGAATAGAGGGATCTTGAAGGGAGGTAACAAGCAAATCATTCTTGATTTTAGTATGACCTCATATTCTGTGATATGATACAACTCTTGTCTGTGAGTTGCTTGAAACATAGTTTTTCAACAAGTACAATTTACATGCCTGGCACAGAATTTGATGAAATTTGAAATAATGGTTAGTGTTTTTGCAAGAACCTGGCTCAAAAGGGACCTGATGGAGAATTTACATTACTTGGAAAACTTACCCTCACCCAGGCTTGTACATACCTGTAGCTCTTCTTCCAGCTCTGTCCTGTGAGTCACAAGTTTCACTCATTCCTTATCTGTTCTTCTGATGTTTCTATGTGCAAACACAGGCATGTATGGGATTTTGTCAGAGGCATCTTTAGTTTCCATAGAAATGAGCATGTGGTTTTTCTTCTTAGATTTTGATGGACTGTCTTTGCATTCTTAGAATAAGCTCCACTCAGTTGTGAAGTATGATTCTTTCAGTATGCTGCTACATTCTGATTACTAATATTTCATTTAGGATTTATGCATCAATATTCACATATAAGATTCATTTATCATTTTGGGGTACAACCTTTGTTATCAAGGCTATACTTGCTGGATTTTTAAAAATGTGGAGGACTGGAGAGAGCGCTCAGGAGGCTCAGCACATGAAAGGCATGCTTTGAACATGGGAGACCCAGATTTACTTCCTAGTACAACATGGTGGTCAAAGCACCTAGGGACAAAATCCTTGAACACAGAGCCTGGAGTGACCCCAGCACAGTTGGATGTGTCCCAAAACAAACTAACCACCAAAAGAATTTGGAAGTTTTTTTTGTCTACACTCTAGAATAGTTTAGTGTTGGTTTTATAGCTAATTTTATTTTGTTGGATTTATTGAAAAATCTTCTATTTCTGGTACTCTGTAAAACTTAACTTCCTAAATTTGGGGAACTTCTTAAAATACGAAGATGGGGGCTAGAGTGATAGTACAGTGGGTAGGGCATTTGCCTTGCATTCGGCCAGCCCGGGTTCAATTCCCAGGATCCCATATGGTCCCCTGAGCACCGCCAGGAGTAATTCCTGAGTGCAGAGCCAGGAGTGATCCCTGTGCATTGCCGGGTGTTTCTCAAAAAGAAAAAAATTAATAAAAAGTCCTTCCTCTATCAGATGCTAAATTGTACTTAAAATTATAAATAATAGTGTGATGCGTGCCTAATGAACAGAAATCAACAAAGATCATGAAAATCAGAAATGCTTAATCAGAGAAGTAACAACACTATCATTTATTCATAAAAATAAATAAAAATAAAATATAAAATGATACTATTTAAGTAGTCTGAAACTGATCTCAATAACTGATACTCTAGGAAAAGTATCTATGGCTTTCACATTTGCAAATCTAGTTAGGAAAGTTAATTTTGAAAATTTTCTTCTTTTCTCCATTATTTTCTTCTTTTATTATTATTATTATTATTATTATTATTATTTGTCATTTCTTATCTTCTAGATTTCTACTTTCTGGGACCAAAAGATATTACAGGGGTTAAGGCACATGCAGAACCTCAGCTTCACTGAGCACCAGTTGAGAGGGCCCCCAAAATAAGTTAAAAAATTTTAAACAAATAACATCTTTTTTCTTCCTCAGTTTTCTCAATGGAATATGTACTTTTTTGTTTCAAGAAAACGTTTATTAACTTGCTACTTTCTTCCACTCTCTTACATAAGCCATTCTTTATTTTTATTTTATTCCTTCTGCCAATGTTGTCATAGCAGTCACATACTTGTAGTGTAGGAAGTAACAAGCATACTTTGCTATCATGTCAAGATTGTACTTGGTGAAGTGCTGGTATCTGGCATAGAACCAAGACCCCATACATGCAAGGAATGACTTCTGGGCCAGAGAGGTAGTATGGGAATACTGTAGCTTATTTGCAGGAGACCTCAGTTCAATCCATTGCACAGCATATGGCCTTCCAAGTACTGCCAGGAGTGATCCCTGAACAAAAATCCAGAAATGTGCCCTGAGCACTGAAGGGTATGTCTCCCCAAATCCAAATTAAGGAAGTGAACGAACAAAAGTTACCTCTGCACAATCTCTGATCCATCTCTGAGCCTAACTCTGAGCACTACCTATAAGCCGTTGTCTTAGGGACCTCCTCCTGATTTTCCTTTGGTTTATTTTGTTCTCTGTTTTAACTTTCTGAGTAATTAAATTCCATATTATCCTTCTACATTTAGGACACTTTATACACTTTATACGTAAGGCTTTATCTATAGTACATATATTATGTATGTACTATTTATCTATATGTACTATTTATCTATAGTACATATATATATACATATATGACATTTTTATCTGTCTGCTTGAATCTAGAGGAAAAGATTAAAACAGAGAGATAGTAGTTTCATTATCATTATTATTTTTTTGAAATTTGGTGGTTTCAACTTGTAATTTTCCTCTAACCAAAAGTTGCTTAAATAATAAATTTCTTCAAATTGTCTGATTTTGTACTGACTTTATATTTTCTTGTTATGAACAGAAAATAAAGTTTGAATTATTTCTGCTTTTTGAAATTTATGGTGATTTTTTTTTTACTTAGCATTGGTCAATGGTATGGTCAATTACCATACAGTTACATGGCACTTGAAGCAAATATATATTTTGTGGCCTTAGGACACTAAGTTTGGTATATTTCTCACATTTATTCAGTAATCGTATTGTTTCGGTCAGCTGTGTCTGTGTTAAGGTTTGTTCCAATTGATCTAAAATGTTTTTTTTCTACCTAATACATGAAAAGACTCTGCACTCTAGTTCCCACTAGGAGAAATCGTCGGGCTTACTGTAATACCTATTAGATTATGTTCAACTGAAAACTCACTCTTGCTCTAAAGAAAAGTCTTCCCAAACTGACCAAAAATTGTATTTTCAAATTCTTATTAGTATCACTTAAAAGGAACAAAAATTAACCTTTCATTTAATTGGTAATTTTTCATTAATTTATTTTTATTTTTTAATACAAGGATTTTGTTTCAAACTATATTGTAGAATCAAGTATTTTCAAATCTAAGAATTGACATTTAGATCAAAAACAATTCGAGATTTGGGCCTTTGTAAAGAATGCTGTAATAAACATAGGCGTACAAAAGTTCTTCCTAATAAGAGTTTTGGGGACCTTGGGGTAGATAACAAGAAGAGGAATTATTGGGTTATAGGAAAGCTCAATTCTTAGATTTTTGAGACGTGCCCATATTATTTCCCAAGCAGGCTGGACCAGTCAAAATTCCCATCAGCAGAGAATGAAGATCCCTTTTATCCAATTATCACACTGGTTTTGTTCCCTGTGATGTGTGCCAATCTCTGTGGTGGGAAATGACATCTCATTGTGGTTTTTATTTGCATTTCCATGATAACTTGTGATGCAGAGCATTCTTTCAGAGTATTTTGGCCAGGTATAGGCCTTCTTTGAGAAAGTTTTTTGTCAACTCGTTTCCCCCATTTCTTTGATAGGGTTTGTTGTCTTCTACCTGTAAAATTCTATCAGTGATTTAGAGATTATTGAATATTACTCCTATCTCAGATGAGCGGTGGGAAAATATTCCCTCCCCACTTTTGTTGTGCCTTTTAATTCTGCTCATCATTTCTTTTGTGGAAGATGCTTCTTAGTTTGATGCAGCCGCATTTATTTATCTTTGTTGCCATACTTTGACTAATAGCATCGAAACATTAAAGATTCCTCTTGACTGAGTCTCTTGAGGAGTTCTACTTACGTTTTCCTTGCTTTTAATATGATTAGCATATACAAATTTTAAAAATTAAAATAGTTTAAATTTTTGTTAAAAATTATTTTTCTATGTGGAATTTCTTGTATTTTTAGTAGGCATTTTCTACTCTTTTGTTTCATACACATGGCTTTTTTTCTTTGTTTATAGATGTCAGACTTGGAAATAGATATTTTCCCAGGACAAGTGAGAACTACATCTATCTGATGGTCACAAATGCTAATCAACTCTCAGGGGAGAGAACTGGAAAAAAAGGGGGGGAGAAAAAAAAAGAAAGCATAAAAGGGGATAGGGGCGAGCTTCTCGTGTTTATCTTTTGGTTCAATTCTCAGAGCCTTTCTCTGCTGCCCCCCCAAAAAAATGATCTAACATGTCCCTATATAGCCTGGTTTCAGATGGCAAGACTTTGTTATCCGTTCTGTACTTATTCCAATAATTATAAAATGAGAAAAAAAGTTTACGACATGTGGGAAGAGATGAACTCAGCATAACTACTGTTCTAAGAAAGGACTTAAGGGTTTTGCTAGGACAAGAGAATCTCACTCTGGAATTACAAAGACATCCTATCCCAGAAGACTTCTTTGGCTGGCTAAAGATCAAAGTTGTGGGGCTGGAGTGATAGCACAGTGGGTAGGGTGTTTGTCTTGCATGTGGCCAACCTGGTTTTGATTCCCAGCATCCCATATGGTCCCCCAAGCACCAACAGGAGTAATTCCTGAGTGCATGAGCCAGGAGTCACCCCTGTGCATTGCCGGGTGTGACCCAAAAAGGAAAAAAAAAGTTGTTTAGCTGGCTAGGAGAGAGATATAAGCTATACAGCTAGGCGTGGTACTTCATACAGCTTCATACAAATCCTTAGGGAACCTGATTCTGATGCCCAGGCCTGGTGCTCTTCCACCTGAATGTATTTGGGATGAACCAGCAAAGAAGGATCAGCAAGAACCCCTGGAAACCTGCTCTTTAATTGCACACAATGAGAAGAGAAATGGTTATCCTTCTCCTAAGTCAGGAAATCATAAAACATTTGACCAAAACAGTCTCAAAAAACGCTTACTTTGCACCCCACAGTACAAAATGAGAAAAATGCGTTCCTATGATTTTACCAAAAAGAAAATTTGTCTCCAGACCAAACTTGGCACTTGATAAATGATAAAGGAAATGGGAACAGCTGAAAATTTGGGTGTTTGGGTGCTTTTTGGGAGAAGATTGAGGTCAGAGATTCCCAAACTTAATTGACCTATTGCTCCCTGCCCTGAAAAAAATATATATGTACATATATAAAATGTACTCACTGCCCTCCCTGACACCTACCTTCTTAAAGCAACAAAGTGCTCCCCAGTTGCACCTGAGACTACTCCCAATCCCATTGGAGGGGGTACAAAAACTACTTTTCCAGAGGGCAAAGAAACACTACTTTCTTTTTAATTTTAATTTTTCTTTTTAATTCCTCGTTTTTATTTTAAATAAAAAGAAAGAGGCTTTGGCTTGATCTAGCTCAGACTGAAGAGAATTGCTTCAATGATGTCACCAGTCCCACTAATCTAAATGCTCTTGACTGTTGAATAAGATCCTATTTAAAAGAAAGTGTAATCAATTCACACATTATCACATAGGTTATCAGTAGCCTCTGTTATACTAAGAAAATTGAACTGGGCACTTTCTTGGTTTAAATATCATAAGTAAAAATGTACTGAGTAAAAGTTGAAAAAGGGTTGAAGAAGTATGAATTACTCATGAAATAGACTACAGATATTTTTTGAAAACCAGAGAAGTTTAGAACCTCAGGTTTTATAGAGAGACTCCAAGATCAAATCATGCTCCTGGGAAAAAAAATCTAGATGAGGTGTGCTGTGGGTAGGCACAGCTTCCTATTTTGGGATTTAAGGTATATAAAGGACATCCAGAGTTGCTCATGACCCAGAACCCTAGCCTAAACCAGTATTTAGGGTCTTGATATGTATTCTAGGGGCAGAAAATGCATGATACGCTCATACGAGGCCCTAGGTTTAATCTCCAGTACTACCAAAAAAGCAGAAAACAACAGCCTTCCAAATGAAAACAAACAAGTAAACAAGACATAATTATGTAGATCCAAAGAACAGAAGGGGCAAAGACCTCATGGAAAGGGGGGCCTTCCGGTCCGTCCTTCACGCCCTACCAAGGTTGCCAGCTGCCCCCGACGGGCGGCTCTCTGGCACGGCCATGGCTCCAGAGCACAGAACCCAATCTCTTAACTATCTAACTTTTAATAGAAATACTTCCAGGGTTAATAAGTAAAATAGCAGAACTCCAAAACCGCGCGGCCGCAATAACATCATTTAATTCTTAAACCCAGCTGTAGAAAGCAAATCATTTCACAACACTTTTTCAGCATGTCTGATTTGGGGG
>JAOXYA010016168.1:0-13730 GCA_028565675.1 Sorex palustris | reverse complement strand
AGTGCAAAATATCAAGTACGACATCATTGGGTTGACCTAGATGAAAAGGCATCGTTCACATTATGCCATTTTCGACACTGGAGAAGAACCATTTCTCGGAACATGTGACAATAAGGCATTGGTGGAGTTGGTGTCCTTGTCAACACGAACTTTGCCATGAGCATCTATTCATTTGAATGCCTAACAACCAGAATCGGATGCTTACTTTTTTTTTAACTTTTTTATTAGTGAATCACTGTGAGGTACTGTTACATACTTAACAAACATTTGTGTTTGTGTTTCAGTCATATAATGATCAATTATCAATCCCTCCACCAGTGCCCATTCTCCACCACCAATAATCTCAGTATCCCTGCCACCCTCACACCCCCTCCCCCTTCCCCACACCACCTCTGTGGGGCTTACATTAGAATAGATGTAGCTTATTGATGGCAGTTTCAATTTCCTTGTCTACACACCAACATCCAACTACAATGAAGAAGAAATTGAGAAGTTCTACATAGACCTGTAGAAGTTCTATAAAGAAGACCACACATTCTACTAGGTCTTTGTTGGTGATTTTAACGCCAAGATAGGACCAAGAAGGTTGCCAAAAGAATGCCACATCGGGACCAATGGCCTAGAATGCAACGAACAGGGTGAGAGACTGAGTTCATCATGTCAACCAATACCACCCATGGTAACTTGCAGTTCCAGAAGGCTGAATCTAAACGTTGGATATGGGAGTCTCCCAGTGGACAGTTCCACAAGGAAATTGACCACATCATATTCAATTGTTAGTTTTGCCTGACCGATGTCACTGTTGTCCCAAAATTCCAAACAGGATCAAACCACTATCTCCTTCGTGAGAAATTCTACTTCACTGAGCAGGAAGAAAAGGCTGCAACGTTTAAGAAGAGAACTCCCAGAATGACCACCAACTAGGTGCTTTTTGGCACTATTGCAGCAATATGGAAGATGTCATCGTTGACAACATTGACGAGGAATATGATCGACTGGTTCAGCACCTTCATAATTGTGCGAGGAATGCCAAAAGTGAGAAAGCCACAAACAGATTCTTGTCTTCAGAAACTCTTGATCTCATTTACAAACATGTTTTGGCGTGAACCTCAGGCAATCACATGCTAACTTCTGAGTTCGCAAAGCTATGCAGAAAAGTGATAAAGGAAGACCTCAAAGAGATCAGAGCAGCAATGTTGGTTGATGCAGCAGAAGGCAGGAAAAGTATTCAAAACACCCTCCTGTCCTTTGCCAACTATAAGGTCAAAATGACTGCCCTTCGACATCCTCATGGATCTATCACATATTCCAGAAGTGCAATGGAGAAGGTTATCCACAACTTCTACTCAGATCTTTTCAATAGCCACATCCATCTGCCCACATACCAAATTCCACAGGATGGATCTGTCGTTCCCAGCATTCTCCCTTCTGAAATCCAACACGCCATTTCATTGGTAAAGAAGCATACAGCACCTGGTCCAGACAATGTCAGACTTGAACACCTAAAGAATCTGCCACCAGTACTCGTCAATATGTTGGCTGGGCTCTTCACACACTATCTGACTGAGTGCAAGGTCTGTCCCAGTGGAAAACCAGCAGACCATTCTATTGTACAAGAAGGGAGACATCCATGACATCAGCAATTATCGTCCGATCTGCCTGTTGTTCGTCATCTACTATTCAACCTGAATAAAATAGGCAGACATGCGAGCAAGCCGGGTTCCAAAAAGGTTTCAGCACAATCAACCATATCCACATAGTGACCAAGCTCATTGAGGTTTCACGTCTATTCAAGGTGCCGCTCTGTCTAACGTTCATTGATTTAAAGAAGACCTTTGATTCTTTTGAGACTGAAGTGGTCATCAAAGCCCTAGCCAAGCAGGGTTTTCAAACTCAGTATATCAGGATCCTCCTTGAGCTTTATTACGGATTCACTACCAGGATCTCACCATTCTACAAGGAAGTGATCATGACATTTGATCGGGCAATACCATTTCAATGAAACTCTTGAGTGCCACCTTCAAGAATGTCATGTGACAACTGTAATGGGAAGGAATGGGAGTAAAGATAGACAGTCAGCAACTATACCACATCCACTTCACTGATGACATCGTTCTAATGAAACCAAACATTAGCCAAGTGACACGAATGTAGGCTGACTTCGACGGTGAGAGTGAAAAGGTCTGACTGCAGCTGAAACTCACGAAGACAATATTCTTGAGAAATGGATTAGTTCCTGATGTTCCATTCGCTCTCAATGGAACAAACATCTCCGAATTGCAGCAGTTAAGTATACCCAGGTCTAGAACGCAACATGATGAATGACCTAGTACCTAGCTGTACTGGAGGAAGAGAGTGGCGTGGAATGCTTTCAAGACAGTCAAAGAAGTTGTTAAGAGAACAAAGAACCTCTGACTCCTGGCACATCTCTTCAATTCCAGTGTTCTTCCTGCATTAACATATGCCTCAGAGACTTGGGCCCTACGAAAACAGGATGAGAAGGCTACTCAGGTCTCCCAAAGAGGAATTGAAAGAGCTATGCTTGGACTATCATGTTGCACTTAAGTGAGAGAAGGAATCTGGAACTTTGACCTCCGTCGATTGAGAATCAGGGACCCTGTCTCATTTTCCAAGACATTGAAAATCAGATAGGCCATACACGTAACGCGATTTGGAGATGACAATGGACTAGAGCTGTTACTGACTGGATTCCATGGGATGTCAAAAGAACACCTGGCCGCCCACATATGAGAGGGTCAGACTTCTTCATCAAGACTCTGAATGAACAGTTTGAGGCTCTTCATGTTCCTGGAGAGAGCAGACACCATTGGGCTACACTAGCACAAGACAGGGATGAATGGAGATGTTACTGGTGCCCGCTCAAGCAAATCGATGAGCAACGGGATGACAAGTGATACAAGTGACATAACTAAAAAATTAACAGAGAGAAAACAGTATATATGGCTTACATAAGTAAGGTAATATATCATGGCTTAATATAACTAAAGGGTAATTATTATTGTTAAATACCCAATGAAATGCCAGCATTAACAGAAAAAAAATACACAGAAATGATTATGTTTTCGACAATAATTTCTAGAAAAACGTTTTCTGGATACTGGTAGCATTTTTTATCTTGGGGTTCATGATTCTTACATGGGGGAGCTCTCACATGAAACTGTGCTAAACCAATATGCTTATTATCTATATTTTATGCATTAATATTATTCATCTAAAAAATTATAGACTACCTCAGAAAGAATAAGCTGTTTCTTCAGTGACTATCCTCCATGTATGTAAAAAGAGTGTGCTAAAGTATAAGAAAAAATAAGATATTTCAACTGAGAAAAGTTGGTTTTGGATTATATAGCACCGTAGCACTTTCTTCCTGTTGTTCATCAATTTGCTCAAGTGGGCACCATCTCCATTGTGAGACTTGTTGTTACTGTGTTTGGCATATCGAATATGCCATGGAGAGCTTGCCAGGCTCTGCGATGTGAGTGGGATACTCTCAGTAGCTTGCCAGGCTCTCCAAGAGAGACAAAGGAACCACACCCGGTCGGCCACATGCAAAGCATGCAGCCTTACCTGCTGTGCTATCGCTCCAGCCCTTGGAATACATATAAATGTGAAATGTGAGTTACAACACAGAATTTGAGGAAAAGTGAGTAGACCTCTCTAATATTATGGAACCATGAATTTCTCAATACCAAGTGTGTTCCAATTCTCATATCTTTTGTATAACTCTAAGATTTTTAAATAGAATTATCACAAGTTTTTATCCGTGAATGTTGTCTTCACTCAGGTAAGGACTCCATTTCTCTTTTTCAATTGGGACACAGTTTGTCTTCCTTTCTGGGAAAAGCAATGGTAATAAAGAACCTAAATCAATTTTATTGGATTCAAGTCCTGACACCTTATCTTGCAAGGTATAAGACTGGACAAATTGATTACCAAAAGAATGCAATAGGTAAACATTAATCCTTAATTTTTGTCTTCACTGTGGATATTAAATTATTTGATGCATGTAAACTTATAAAATATTTGGTCCACAGGAAGTTCTTAAGTATTAGTTATTATTTATAAACTCATGATAAGTAATTTGGGAAGACAGGAGTCACACCATGAAACTTCCTCAAGAAACTTATACACAGAGAAGCAACTAACTTCATGCAGTCTGGTGAAAGTTGAGTTGTGGCCATTGTTCCATAAGGAAAATCCCTTTCACTACGTTAATCATAGATTAACTTAGATGTCTTAGTGACATATAATAAGTGTCAATGATGCAAAGAAATTTACCCACCAAGTAAAAAGCCATGACAATTGAGAAACTATTAGTAGGTCAGAAGAAAAGTAGTAAAGATAATTTAGCTAAGCATGATCTAGACAATAAAACCAAAAAAGCTCAGCACATGTTTGGAAAGAAAACATCAATGTGGTTCAATATTACACAAAAACTAATTTAATATCCACATGGATTAAAACCAAATCATCATTTAATTACTATCTAATAACTCAAAATAAAGTGATAAATATTTTACATATCTTTTGATTTAAACACGGTAACATCATTTTATATCCATTAACTGCCAAAAGGGAAAATGGGTTATTTATCTGTGAATTTTGTAACCTTATACCAACAATATGTTTGCTGGAACAGAAAAGAGCCTCAGTGGTCAGTAAAGAATCCAGCTCAGGTCTCTTAATATTTTATAAGCAAGAAGTAGCGAATTACTTGAAATATGACTACTACTAAAAGAAACTACTTTCATGTTGTGACGTTGTGATGATTGGGGAAAAAACTTGGAGGCAAAGAAAGAAAAGAAATATGACCCATGGAGCATAGAGTAGAGGGTCTCTCTGAAGATAGATTAGTATCAGCATTAATACAACTAAAGCCAACCAGATCCCAGGCACATCAGATGTGAACCGACATATTAATGTTTTTATGCATAAGGATCCTTGCTCCATGCAGCATCTTGACCCGAAGCCCTGTAACACAAATGAACATGCACTATCATGATTCAGTTAGCACCGATAGTGCTCACAAAATGGGAAACCCAATCCCCAGTGCTGCCTTAGAGAATATCCCAGTGATACCAACTTCTACTACCAGGCAGTTTGAAGCCCAACCTGGAACTGGAATAAGGTGAATGAGAAGGGGGAAAAGAAAAGACGACAGGAAGGAGACAAGAGCTAAGGAAGTGGGATTCTTTCAAAAGTTTTTAAAAAATACTTTAAAAATTATCAAACTCTACATACAACCCAAATGATAAGATAATGAACACATATGATTCTTGTCCTTTAAGACTCAAATTCTGAGTGGATAGAAACAATTAGAATATCATGTGACACATCCTTCAGCTGAGATTATTTCACTATGCAGTGAGAAGGGAAAGGGATGATCTAGTTATACTAAACTGTTATCTAGGTGAAAAGAAATGTTGTTGGAATTAGTGTTGAAAGGGTGAGTAGGAGCTGACCCACCAGAAAAAATAATATTCACAAAGATGTGGATGTATGCAGGGTGCATATTGGCTCTGAGGTCATCACACACTCCATCTAGCTGTGCTACTTCCAAGCTGGTTAGTGCTTACCATATACAGTTAGGAAATAATAACATGTTCTGTCCTGGGGCCAGAAGCAGTTATTAACTTGAAGTAGTATTATTGCTGGGATCCACAGGCAGTATTATGGAAAAAAGGAAGGAAAAAGTCTTTCCTTCTTTCTTTGCTTGGTTACAAACACGTTAGTGTCCTGTACAAGGGCCTGATTTCATTCCTTTAACACACTGAGTGTTGAATCCCACAGCGTAATTAGTTGTGTTTAATCATTCCTGGAATCTTATATTTCAAGGTGATGAGTCATTTACAACAATCAATTTTGTCATAAGATAGATATTTTATTATTCACTACTCAGAAACTCACGAGGAGCTTACCAGGCTTTGCTGTGCTTGGTAGCTTGCCAGGCTCTCCAAGAGGGGCGGAGGAATCGAACCCTGGTTGACTGCATGCAAGGCTGCATGCAAGGCATACCCACTGTGCTATGGCTCCAGTCCACACAAAACTATGCTTTCCAAAAGGTGGAAAGGGGGTTGGTTGGAAGAGAACCTGAGACTCCAAGGAAGGAAGGCGGCACTATGATGGTGGGTATGGCAGAGGAACTCTGTGTCCATGAAACCTCCTCACTAATTAAGTTGATTCTTTGCTCGAAAGTGCATCTACCTAATTTTCTGTCAGTGAAGAGAGAAACAAAGAGCAAGAACAATCTGACACTCCTGTTATTGAAAAAGGAGAGCCAGTGTTCTGGGGAACTGAAAAGCAATGAGGGGAAGTGAAAAGGTAATACTTAGGCTTGCTGCAGTTGGAGACTATCTCTAAAAATTGGAAACATTAACTTGAGCTGATATTTTTGCCATGGTATTGTGAATAATATAAATCTACATTTTATAATAAAATAAAAAATAACATTACATAAATCAATTTTTAGAAATATGTGAGCTTTTAAAATATTAAGCATTGGGGCCAAAGAGATGGTATGCGGGTAAGGCACTGCCTTTTGGATAGGTGTTGGAACATTGTATGACTGAAATTCAATCATGAACAACTTTGTTAATGTGTATGTCTCAGTGATTCAATTTTTTAAAAGTTTTAAAAAAGAAATCAATAAAGGGCACTTTTTACATGCAATCAACCCTTATTTTATAACTGGCACCAAATGTTTCCCCCCAAAATAGAATGAACCCGCAAACAAAAATCAGAAATAGCTCCAAGTGCGTCCAGCAGTAGCCCTAACAACAAATATATATTCTCATGAATATATAAAACATTATCAAAATTTCTGAGTTGGAAGATACTGCTATATTTCAAAACATAAAATAATATTCCCCCAAATTTAAAAGAGGGATATTATGAGAAAAACAATTATAAACTTCTAACATAATATTTAAAAGGGAGAATCTAAAGAGAGAAATTCCAGAAAAAATTGTTGCAAGATTTCAACACGTAATAATAGATATGTTAATCATTGTATAATTGAAACCCAAGCACAAAAATTTGTAAGTCTTCAACTGTACCTCATAATGTCTCACTAATAAAAATTTTTAAAAAATAATAAAAATAAAAGAGCTTCTCAAAAGGAAAAAAATAATAGATATATTCTACTATCAGTAATGCCAAAATGATCTTGTAAAAGCGGGGTGTGGAGTAGACATCAGGTAAACCACAAGGGTAAGATCCTCCAATAGTATCATCTCCAAGAAATTTAAACTCAGGAAACAACAAAAAAGTACTGAGTTCTACATTTACACAGAAACAAGCAATATTTTGAAGATGTGAGAAGGACAAATGTTTAAAATTTCATCAGAAAGATAAAAGCCTACCATGCATCTTCCACCCTATTATTTAAGGAATTTCTCTTAGTAGGGTTCAGCTTTCTCAGAACTAAAGAAAATAAAAAGAGCCACTAATTAACCACCACAAAACATAACAAGGACTTCTCTTCATCTCTTCACAATTGCCTTATGCTGATCATCAGACATTTGTACCTCCAAGGTCATTCAATGGTCTTTTGAAGCTGTAATTTGTTTGGTGCTAGTTTTTTTCTCTATTTTTTATTCAATTTTTAATTCTCAGCCTTCATATTGATGGGGTTGTTGGTGTGAGAGGTAAAGGACCTGGTTCCTGAGAACCAGCAAATTCACTCAAAGGTCCTGACCTATGTGAAGTGTGTCCAGGCCTGTAAATAGGTCAGAATGACATTAGCGATATATTTACAAAGGAGGGCCTTAAATGGGTCCATTATGTCTGGTCTAATGGAACTGCATTCCTCTAAGTGCTTTATAAATTGTGTAGACTCACAGGCCAATATCCCTTCAGGGCACTGGGAAGCTGGGCTGCCATAAATAGCAACCTTGCTCCTCCCATCCCCTCCTTCGTGATCCTAAGCCCTTGAGGGGGACACTGGTACAGGAGGAACTTGTCCATTCGGCTAAGCCTCTGATATCCTTCTTTATGCAACTTTCCTATCTTAGAGAGCAAAGTACAAATGAACATCACCATCCTTACCTCAGTTGACACTCTATGGATGTTCTCATTATGCTCAGTCTGCTATACTATGTCATGGTGAGATACAGTTACAAGGCTTTCATGACTGAGTTTCAGTCATACAATGTTCCTACACTGGAGGATAACATTGCTTCATCCTTTCTCCTCTGCTGCAAGGAGTTTAAGTTTACTGAGTAACACCCTTCACAGTTTTCCGAAGGCACTCCCATTCCTCTGTGTTTAACTTTTCCTTTGTGCTCTGCTTCCCCTATCTCTTAATAAATTATATCCCCAAATCAGACCCTGGGACTTGTAAAGTCAGATTCTTCAGAGATGTGAAATTTGTATTTATAAGTGAAATATTGCTTCTCTTTTTTCCTTTATATTCTTTGTAGTTCATTTTAGAGCAATGTCCTTTTTGTATAGATGCAGGAATACAGTTGATGCTATGCTCTTTATTAATTAGTTGAGAATTAATTGAATCTGAATAATATTTACTCCTGGGCAGCTGTCATATTTACTCAACTTAAGCCTCAGTTGCCCTTAGTTCTTAGCACACCAAAAGGAGGGTCCCTATGAAGGACTTGGATGAATCCAGAACAAGTTGTAAGCTACCCTGGCATCAAAACAGGGCAGTTCAAGCACTATAAAACTAATGGTAAGTTAAGAGCACAGGTATAGACAAACTCTGTCATGACCCAAAAAGAAGTTGACTGGATAAGGACCCTGCTGAAATTAGGAAAGACTAACCTGGCCTGAGGACTGTGGTCTGGGTTATATAGTGAGATGTTCCCAGGAGAATCACCCTTTAAACTTAATATATCTCTTACTGTGTCCATGGGCTGGAGTGATAGCATAGAGAGTAGGGAGTTTGCCTTGCAAGCAGCCAACATGGCCGACCCAAGTTCGATTCCTCTGCCCCTCTCGGAGAGCCCGACAAGCTACTGAGAGTATCTCACCCGCACGGCAAAGCCTACCAAGCTACCCATGACGTATTTGATATGCCAATCACAATAACAATTGTCACAATGGAGATATTACTGGGCCCGCTCAAGCAAATCGATGAACAATGGTGGGACAGTGACAGTGAGAGTGACAGTGACTGTGTCCATACATAATGGCTAGAAAGATTATTAAGAAATAAATTTAAGATGAGTGTTTAAATGGATTTGGGCAAAGGAAAGGAGAAATATACCCTTAGATGAAATTCTACCCTTGAGCAGATCTCCTGCAGGGTGAGATTCTGTCCTAGAAGTGCTTCTCTGGAAGGAAGGGCTTTTCATATGTTCACTGAGCTACCTCACCTACTTGTAAATACTATCCCCAAACTTTGACGATTTTTGCTCTTTACTAATGCTGGGAGACAGGAAGTCACCAGTGTGTGAGACTGGGAGGACAGGCGTGTGAGTCTGGTATGAAGACTGGGATTGGAATAAAAAGTGGAGACTGACCACCAGCCAGCCTGGTACCATGCCTTCCATGTGTTCATCATTGGCAGTGGTGGTTGGGTAGTGGCTACTGGCCACTGAACGCACACAGAGCATGACCACACTTTTATGAGCACACCAACACCCATACCTCCACCAATGTACAGGTCCCACCACTAATATCCCGTATCCCTCCTGCCAACCCATTCCCAGCCTGGATCTATGGCGGGCACTTTTCTTCTATCTGTCTCTATCTCTGTCTCTGTCTCTGTCTCTCTCTCTCTCTCTCTCTTTCTCTCTCTTGCTCTCACTCTCTTTCTCTCTCTTTTTCCCCCTGCCCCACTATATCTCTACTTTAGGGCATTGTCATTTGTAATACAGATCCTGAGAGGCCACCATGTTTGGTCATTTGCCCACTTTCGTACTGTGCTAATTTTAACTGCCCCACACTACTTCATTTCCTAGTTAATTTCTATCATTACCAATATTTTACTATGAGAAAACTGAGTATCTAGAAAATAAACTATCCAAACAGATTTGGGGAGGGGGGAGGTTGCTCATAGTCATTAATTAATTTCTTTGTTAAAAGTAGGAAATTCAGCTTTGAGAAAGTTTAGCTTGTTCAAGTTGACAGACTCAGAAACTCCTAGACATTCCTAAAGTCTATCCAGACTCATTCTATCATCAGAATTTTTGTGACATTCTGATTTTGTGTATTAAAATCCTTTATAACTCAGAATGATCATTAAACTGATTTCCACTTTACAAATAGGGGATTTAACAAGCTAGTATCAAATTTAGCTTGTGGTCAGCAAAGTATAATTCAATGCCGGTTTGATATCAACAAAGACTACCAACACATTGCCTGAGCAAAACACCCACCTGACTTTTCACCTAAGTTAAAAAGATAGCACCGTAGCACTGTCCTCCCATTGTTCATCGATTTTGCTTGAGTGGTTCAAATAACGTCTCCATTGTGAGACTTGTTGTTACTGTGTTTGGCATATCAAATATGCCACGGGTAGCTTGCCAGGCTTTGCTATGTGGGCGAGAATATTCTCGGTAGCCTGCCGGGCTCTCCAAGAGTGTGGACTTCAGGATAATTAAGTTCTTTTGAACGCTTCTAAGAGGCTCTGCTTTTACACATTTGAGATTTCAGGAACTCGAGTACTCGGGTTCAAAATAATATTTATGCTGTCATAGTAATTTCTAGACCTTCATGAGGATTTCCAGAACATTTGTCACTTCCTCCTTCCCGGGTCTGGGAAACAGGATGTCATCAGCATCTTATTCTACTTAATCATCCGATGATTAAAGAGTCTTGGGACCAGAGAGAGTACAGCGGGCACGAAACTTGCCTTGCACGTCACCAACCTAGGTATGAATCATTGGTTACCTACCAGCCTGTGGCCCCATTTCTTCATTCACCCATTCCTTCATTTGCCCATCACCATTGGCCAACCTGGGGAGGTGGTTCTGGGCCACTGAATGCATGCATTGCATATCTACACTTTGAACTCACACTTCTCTGATTTTCTCTGGAAGAAGGAACATTATCTCCATGCAAACAGGACATACCCACAAGGTCTTATCCTAGGGCCATGTTTCTGAAGCAGGCTAGCAAATGGAGGGAGGGAGCTGCACACTGGCAATGAGTTCTCAGAAAGTAATAAAACCGAGATAGGAATTCAAGAAATTCCCATCATTAGCCCTAAAGCAACCTTGAAAGCATGAAGACTGACCTCCCTCTGAGTACAAAGGAACAGAATGCAGTAAGACTAGCTGGTGCCAACACTGGCTCAGAGAAGGCTGGGCCCATGCTGGGGAGATGCTCTCATAGGAACCAAAAGTTGTGATAAGAATGTGGAGAGCCACCAGGCTCTAAGCTCTTCCCCATACAGAGTCCTAGCAACAGACCTACATAGAAAGGTGGGAAAGCCCGGGCATTTTGTTAAAAATAAAGCTATAAAACAATTTCGCAAAAGTGGCTCACTTCCCCATTCTGGGATCTCAGTATCTCAACCAGGGAGGTTTGGTTCCTTTCTTTGGCTGTGTGGATACGGGTTCTCCCACTCTCTTCTCCATAAAGAAACCCACATTCTCTCTTGAAAGCCTCTCTCTCTTTCTCTCTCTCTCTCTTTCTCTCTCTCTCTCTCCCTCTCTCTATCTCTATCTCTTCCCCCCTCATACTCTAAAAGTGTAATACTTCACAAGGTGTCTCCCCCTGAAGTTCTTTTCTAAGAGTAGACAATGGACCTAGGATGAGGGGCAGAGGTCAGGACTCACCTTCCTTTCCTTTTCTTTTTTTTTGGGGGGGGGTCACACCCGGCAATACACAGGGGTTATTCCTGGATCTGCACTTAGGAATTTCTCCTGGCGGTGCTCAGGGAACCATATGGGATGCTGGAAATCAAACCTGGTTCAGTCGTGTGCAAGGCAAATGCCCTGCCTGCTATGCTATCACTCCAGCCCCATGACCTTCTTTTTCCTGCATAGAGCAATCGCAGGCTCCAGCCTGTGACCAAGGGGACTTGCTCTTGCTCTGGGAACACCAGCTTGCTCTCAGGTACAGCCTGATGGCTGCCACAGGGCTGCTGAGACACTAGTACCCACACTGTGCATGGGGCTCGGGGCAGGCTTTGGCAGACCCAACTTCCCAGACACTTCCTGGGTGATGGAGTGGGAGTGCAGAGAGCAGGAACTCTGCTCTCCAGCAGCTATTTCCTTCCCTACTCTCCACTTTTCCCACCTGAAGTATTCCCTAATGTCATTTGAATTGTTTTTGGACCACTCCCAGCAGTGCTCAGAGGTCACTCCTGGCGAGCCTCAGGAGACCATATAGGGTGTTGGGGATCAAACCTAGGTCAGCCACGTGCAAGGCAAGCTCTGTGCCTGCTGTACTCTCTCTGGCCCCAAGACTCTTCAATCAAAGTTAAAAAGATAAGTAGAAAAAAAACCTAAAGAAGGAAAAAAATAAGTACAAACCATTCACAATCAAAATGTAATTACAGAGGTGTCATTGGGTAAGGCATTGGGTCTTGAATGCACAGATTCAAGAGATTCTAACCCCAGCATCAAAATCCCCTATACCCTATTAGGAGTAAATTCTGAGCACAGATCCACCAGTAAGCCCTGAGCACCACTCAAGTTTGGGTGTGTCCCCCAAACAAGAAAAACACACACACACAAAAATGCAATTATAGTATATTCTACCTGTGTATTTTATATACATATACATTCTTATATATATGTATGTGTATATATATATATATATATATATAGAGAGAGAGAGAGAGAGTATTTTCATGTATGGACGGACATTACTAATGTTTCATCTAAATGTTTATACTGTAAACATTCTCAGTATTTGTTGAATAAATATTTCTCATTCCCTCTGATTAAGAACAAAATTCTTATAAGATAAACAAATACCCATATTTCACACATGGCTTGATTCAGACCCTGTGAAATTTCCAATTTTCACAAAGATGAAATTGGTGAGACAATGTCCAACTGTTACAAGAAGGACTAAAGTGAACTTACTCAATTCGCTGACTATGGTGACATCCCAGGCCCATATGACCCCAAGCTCAGGTTCTCTATGATATTGGTCACTAGTGGTCACCATGGGTCACCTTTTTTCACCATAACTAAAGCCTGAGAAGTAAAAAATGACAACATGGTAGAACTCAGCCATGGGGAGTAGTTAAGGAGGAAAGGTCCCAAGTCAAAGCCGCAGTGGGGTTGCCAGAGGAAAGTGATCACCCTCCCTTCTTTTACTTTCTTACTGGACTTTTGAGAGTGGGAAAGTGAAACGTACCAAGTAGTACTCAAAGGCTCTCTCCTGACTCTGTGCTCAGGGAGGACTCCTGGTGGTGCTCAAGAGACCATATGTGCCACATTGCAAATTTGTCAAGCCCTGTACTAGCTCTCTGGCTTGAAGAAACCACGTTTTAATCTTTTAGGTAAAGCCAAGATGCCACAGTTTCCTGGCTTCAAGGTCTCTTTTACCTTGAGGTAAATTGATTTCAAGACAGGCAGCACGGTATCAAGATGTGCTCACCGGGTTGTTTGCTGTCAGGTCCTGTCTTAAAACATTCCATTTTCACCTTCTTCCATTTCACCTTCTCAAATGCCAGGGTGTTTCTTTTTCCTAATCTTAATCTTCTCCTGTCATAACATGACATCTTATTATCTCATTCCTACTTTGGACAAATTGGCAGGCTACCGAATGTAGCCTGCCCACACGGCAGAGTC
>JAOXYA010016161.1:0-13730 GCA_028565675.1 Sorex palustris | reverse complement strand
CCGGGATGAATGGAGACGTTACTGGCACCCGCTCGAGTAAATCGATGAATAACGGGGATTAAGTGATTAAGTGATTAGAGCTAAAAGCTAAGTGACCCAGCAGGGAATAATAGCTAATTCATTCATTATCTGTTTACACTTTAATAATGAGTCAAATACTTTGCTTTTATTCAAGTCTAAGTTGGAGAAGAATCATTTGTTTAGTATGAGTTTGGTGTCCTGCTGAGAAACTCAAGATTTGTGAAAATCCGGAAACATTTTCTGTATTATTAAGTCAATGAGCCAAGAAGAGAGATGTTACTGGGCCCGCTCGAGCAAATCCCTAAACAATTAGCTTACTTAAATGAAGTACAGAAGGGAAGGAAATCCATGAATTCATTACTTGTTCTTCTTCAATACAGACATTAGCTGGCATTAAGGTTCTTTGAGATGTGACATATGAAGTGTGATTCAAAGGGAAATGACTAATTTCTACTAGTCACCCGGGGAAATCAATTAGAACCCGTATAGTGACACTCTAATGTTCATTTCTCATTATGGATGATCACACTGTATGCTAAAAGTACAAACTTTCAGGAATTAAGTGATTTTGGTTTTCTCTATTATGTTTGACACTATATACCTTCCATCTGTAGTCATTAGTTATCGATATCTTTTATATCTATTTTAGTTGAGTTATCTTACAGAAATTTCCAGGTTCCACAAAAATAAAAACTGGCAATTCCTCAAATACTGCATTATTTTACAGTGATTATAAATCATATTTTCAGAGGCACTAGTTTATTCTGATGTTGTTGGTACATTATTTGTTATATTTCACATTTATGGCCCCCATCAAGCAAATTAACATGAATTTAAAAAATGAATGCCTTTTACAATTTAAAGTTTAATGTTATACTGAGAACTATCACAGAAAAACATGAGATGAAGTTCTAATTAGAAATTCTCTGTCAGTCAATTCTAAGTAGATTGACCTTTATATTTTTAAACATTTCTGTGAATTCTATTCCATAAAATTATGATAGGATTCCTATCTAAGCATTAGCTTTATGAGGTGAATTAAAGGAGGTGACAAATTTTCTGGTGTGATGAAATGTTATAGGAAAAATTCTGAGTTCTCAAACATACAGATTCTTGAATAAGATTACTTGGGTTCAAGACATACTTCAAATCCTTACTAGTCATCTAATCTTGGTAACAGTGCCTTAACTTTTCTTGGGTTTGATTTAATGCTTTGATATATCTCAGTGTATAAGCCAAGTTAAACACTTAGTTATAAAACTGGTACAAACCATGTAAGAATAAAAAATTAGAAACATTCAAAGCCTTAATAATCAACTTTTGCTTGGGTTTTTGGGCCACATTGAGCTCAGCTCAGAGCTACTTCTGCCATGGATCCAGGGACCATATGTGGTGTCTAGAATAATCAAGAATATGTAAGGCAAGCTTCTTATACATGTACTATTTCTCCAGCCCTCAAAAAGGTGGATGGTGACTATTTATTTTTTTATTTATTTATTTTTATTGAATCGCCATGAGCTTCAGTTACAAAGCATTCATGTTGGAGTTTCAATCATGAGACAGGCTTCCAATCAGGGAGCAGTCTTTCTGACCCTTTTCTCTACTGTCCTTGGGTGTTAGTCTCATATTGTTATTTTATATTCCACAAATGAGTGCAGTCATTCTATGTCTGTCACTCTCTTTCTGACTATTTTACTTAGCATGATGTTCTCCATGTCCATCCACTTACAAGAAAATTTTATGATTTTATCTTTTCTAACACCTGCATATTGCATTGTGTAGATGTACCAAAGTTTTTTTAACCAGTTGTCTGTTCTCAGGCACTTGGGTTGTTTCTAGATTCTGACTATTGTGAACAGTGCTGCAATAAACATAAAATGCAGATGTCATTTCTACTGGGATTTTTTTGCACCCTCAGGATATATTCCCAGAAGTGGTATTACTGGGTTAGATGGAAACCCAATTTATAGTTTTTTAATTAATGCCCATATTGTTTTCCAAATAGGTTGGACCAGTCATCATTCACACCAATAATGAGAGTCCTTGTCTCTCCACATCCACACCAGTATAGTTTGTTCTTGTTCTTTTTGATGTGTACCAATCTGTGTGGTGGAAGATGATATCTCGTTGTTTTGATTTGCATCTGCTTGATGAATAGTGATGTACAGATTTTTTCATGTGACTTTTGGCCATTTATATTTCTTTCTTGAGGAAGTTTCTAGTCATTTCTTTTCCCCATTTTTGTATGGGATTGGAGGATGTTTGCTTGTACAATTTAACTAATTTCTTGTATACCCTGGATATTAACCCCTTATCAGATGGTTATTGGGTAAATATTCTTTCCCATTCCACGGGCTTTCTCCATATTTTGGTCACTGTTTCTTTTGAGGTGCAGAAGCTACTTAGTTTAATGTAGTCCCATTTGTTTATGTTTGTTTCCCCTTGCTTGGTCACTGGTGTTTCATTCTTAAAGATGCCTTTAGCTTCAATGTCATGGACGGTTCTGCCTACATTTTCCTCCATGTACCTTTTGGATTCAGGGTTGACATTGAGATACTTAATCTATCTCTATCTGACTTTTGTGCCTGGCATTAGACAGAGATCTGAGTTCATTTATTTTGTAGGTAGCTGTCCAGTTTTCCCTGAACCATTTTCCTTGTTTCACTTCACATTTCTTGCTGCTTTATCAAAGATTAAATGATGAAATATTTGAGATTCTGTGACAGAATATTTAACTCTGTTCTATTGGTTTGAAGGTCTGTTTCTAGTCCAATACCATGCTGTTTTAATTACTACTGCTTTGTGATACATTTTGAAGTTGAGGAAGGTAATGCCACCCATCTTCTTTTTCCCAAGGATTGCTTTAGCTATTGGTGTGGGTTTATTGTTCCATATGAATTTCAGGAGTGTTTTGTCTATTTCTTTGAAGAATGTCATGGGTATCCTTATAGGGAACACATTAAATCTATATAGTGCTTTGGGGAGTATTGCCATTTTGATAATATTATCCTCCTGATCTATGAGTGGGGATGTGTCTCCATTTCGTAGTGTCCTCTCTTATTTCTTGAAATAGAGTTTTATAATTTTCTTTGTATAGATCCTTCAGTTCTTTTATTAAGCTCATTCCAAGGTTCTTGATTTTCTGAGTCACTGTGTAACAGATTTTTTTTATAATATCACTTTATTCTCTTTTATTATTTGCATGTAGGAAAGGCATGGACTTTGGGGTGTTGATTTTGTAGCCTGTCACTTTACTATACAAACCTATACTTTCTAGGAGCTTTTCTGAAGACTCTTTAGTATTATCTAAGTATATTATCATATTGTCTGCAAATAGTGATAGTGGGCCTCTTTCTTTCCTATCTGTATACCCTTGATATCTTTTTTCTTGCCTAACAGCTGTAAATCGTAAGGATGCTCCATTAGAGGCAATTTCTTTCTTCAATCTTGCAACTTTTCATAGTTTTGTCTCTCTCTATGGTTTTTGTCATTATTATCAGAATGTGTCATGGAGTATATTTATTTGGATTTTATCTAGGTGGTACCCTCCAGGCCCCCTGAATCTGATCGCTTGTGCTCTTCAGCTCTGGGAACGTCTTAGAAATGATGTCTTTGACAGTTTCTTCTTCGGCAGGGTTTTCTTCCTGTTCCCCTGGGACTACAATGATTCTTATGTTATTCTTCTTGGCTTCATCCTAATTTTCTCTTCAGTTCTGTTGGTTCATTTTAAGGCTCTTTTCCTTTTCTGCTGTTGTCTGGAGATTCTCTGCACTTCATCTTGTTTCTCACTAAATCTGTTCTCTGTAGCTGTTACTCTGCTGCTGAGGTCTTCCACTGTGTTTTTCAATTCACCTACCAGGCTTTTCAGATCTGTCATTTTTGTTTGTAAATTTGTTTGCATTTTCTACGTTTCTGTTCTCAAATCCTCCTGTATTTTATTGATGGCTCATTCCATTGCTTTTTTCCATTTTTTTAGCTCCCTATTCATCCTCATTAGCTCCCTTCTAAATTCATTGTCAGAGAGGTTGTCTAGAGCTTCATTACTGGTTGAGTCTTCTGAGATAGTTTCTTCACTAACTAAGCTTAGTGGGCTTCTGCGTGACTTGACCATTGTGACCTGTGTGGTTTAGACTTTCACGCACAGTTACAGTTGTGTTTTTGCTGTAATATTAATTGAGGTAGGTCTAATGAATTATTGTCATAAAGTCTTTTTGGCAATCGGGTTGCCCTAGTGAAAGTTTCACATAAGAGGATAATTTGTGGTTCTTAAGGGATATGGAGGGGGAGAGAGTGCGGTTTTGGATGCCACGTCCACTGGACCTGGACCTGGGTAAGGAGAGATTAAGTAGGTCCTTGAACATTGGCCGCTATTGGCACAGCCCGCATGAATTCCTGTCCCTCAGAGTTCTCTGTCTAAAAGTGACGCTGCTGAGCCTGGCTGCATGGCCCCAGATGCCACCGTATCTTTCACTTTTTATTGAAGTGTTTCCTCACAGTCACTTTTAGATGCTATTTCTTGAGTCCTCACATTTTTAGTGAATTGTGACCTCTTGTATTCTCTCTACTGTGTACACCCTACCCTCAACTTTTTAGCTTTGTACCTATTTTTAATATTTAGGTTAATTGATCATATAGAATTATTTTTACTTTGAGTATATAGTACCACTAAAAGTTAAAAAAATCAGTAAAATTTTCAAAATTATAACCATTAAAGTACAGTTCTTGTCTATCTAAAATCTGCCTCTATTTCTCATTTGAAAGTTTGTTTTCCTATGTTATACCATAAAAGGTAGTATTTTTCACCCCATTGCTTTTTTTGCTTCTAATTCTTTCTTGTGGTTTTGTGTTCTCTTGTTCGACTCTGGATAAGTGATTTTTAGATGTTATAAAACTTCTTTACTTTCCAAGTGAAGTTGAATTTCCTGTGATAAATCCATTATGACCTACATCCATGTTTCTTTCTACTGTTTTATCTTTCAGTATACTGAAAAATAATGTTAAGGATGTGAGAAAACTGATTTTTTTCTTTTTTAAAAATGTTAAGGTCACATCCAGCAGTTCTCAGGATATTCTCCTGGTTCTAAACTCAGGGTTCACTCCTGAGGTGATCACAAGGGACCTATGGATACCCCAAGAATCATTTGAGGCATGAGTACTGCCTGAGATAGTATTGCTCCTGACCAAGAATGTGCTGTTTTTTCTTTTTTGAGTCTGTATTAGAGTCTAATTCAATAACTGTAGTGAGTATTTGATTCATGAAGTTTCTGTGGTAGTCAAGGAAACCTTATAGATTGTTAGGATTTGCCTGATTGACTCTTTTAGCATTATTCATCAGAATATGGTGCCCTACATAAAGGGGAAGAATTTTTAGTATAATTTTAGCATATTATTTAAATATCGCATTTCTTCTGGTTAATAATTCCAGTTATCCAGTGTTATCCCACATTTTAAAACTTTCACATATAGGGTCAGGAGATTGCTCAGTGGCTAAAATACCTGCCTCACATGAGGCTGTGAGTTCAATCACTGTTGGCATTCAATATGCCCACTATGATCTTAGCAACTCTGGTTTATGTACCTGACAGCTTTAACACCATGAACTATTTCTGACTGCACCAAAGTTATATCTGCATGAGCACCACAACTGAAGTGTGGCAATAAAGGAAATGTCACAACTAAAAATGTGTGAAAACTGTTGCTGGGAATGTGACCCATGAGGTAGCAAGCAAGCACTACAACTAGAATTGAAAGGAGAACAACAAATAAAAAGTGTGACCGTGTGACAGCGCTGAAATTAGGGGAGACCAACCCCCAAGTGAGCACTATGGGGCATTGCCACAAAAAAATCTGTGACCAACAGAGCCAGGAGTTGTGTGTATATGTGTGTGTATGTGTGCATGTATGTGTGTGTGTGTGTTAATCACTAGTTATATCAATGAAGTATGGGAAACTGAAATTTTTGTCACATTTTGTGAGTGACTTTTAATAAGCTGTCCAGGTAAAAAGCTTTAATATTCTGTTAATCCTGTAATATAATAGATCTTAATTCTTATACATTTAGTGGTATTACTAGTCTAATTTTTGTTCACATGCTTAATTTTGTCACATGTGCATAGATAATACAATATGGTATTTCTAATATTGGTGTTCAAATTAAAATATACTTTTTAATTAGAAGGGGTAGAAATTTCTTAGAGACTGGAGGTCCAACACCATAATGTTGCAAAGTTCTGATGAGACCTCTCTTCCTGACTTGAGGGCTTCCTTGCTGAACCTCTACATGACCTCTATGCCCTGGGTAGGTCCTTATTGTGGGGTCTCCTCCTCCTCCTATCAGGACACCAAAGCCATTGGATCTATTTCCTTTCCAGAGATAATAGTTTAGCCTTATTTAGTTCAGTTAATGTCCCATCTAATAAATACATGTTGCAGGCTAAGAACAGAAATTTGGGGAGGCACAACTAGTTTAACGATCTGTATTTCTTCTGATTTCTTGGTTTATAATATGTTTACATTTACTATTTAATGTCCTTTGGAATCTTGATAGTGAAATTTTTCATGTGTCTATTGCCTGAATGATATTCAGGTTGTGTCTAGTATTCTGAGATAGTATCTTCATCTTCAACTTTTTTCCAATGGATGTGTCTAATTTTTCCAATGCATGTGAAGTTTTTCTATATTACAAAACTTGTTTCTGTAATTTCAGACTCTTGCTATATGGTTTATCTTCAGCTTTGCTATGATTTAAATATCCTCTATGTTATATATTAACATCATTCCAATGAGAACCATGAGATTTTTATTTATTCTGTATTTATTTATTTATCATAAATTTTATTATATATACATTTAAAGTTTTACTATTAAGTTTTTATATTTTTATTGCTTCTCCATTTAGATTATTATTTTCCCTTTATTGTCAGGTTTCCCTGGATTTAATGCAACTTTGTACTCTCAAGCATGCGAGAAGAGAGTGTGGTTATAATTTGAACAACTGCAATGTGGACCATCCTTTTAATACAATAATTAAAACTCAAAGGTATTCTAAGAGTGAAACTGTTTACTACACAAAAAGTGGCTCCTAACAGTCAATGTCACCATCTTCCAGATCCCCTCTAAGGATACCTTTTTGAAAAAACTGACATTATGCTAAACTTATCATGGCAATTTCCTGAGCACTTCCTTTTCTCTTTGCCTTTCGACACTGAGAGTAACATTGCTTTATCTACACATGCTTCCTATACAGCCTTCTCTGCTGAGAGCATCTAAAATACTCACCTATACTCATAATACTAACACTAGTTTAGTATTCTTTAAACAATTTACTTGACATCCCATATTTCTTATTCACATTTATCACCTTACTGCAGACTTATTTGGGAGGGGAGTGTCACACTTGGCTCTGTACACAGTGATCACTATTGTGGGCTTGTGGACTCGAGAACCACATGTGCTTCTTTTCTTATTTTTAATTTATTTATTTAGCTAAGTACCTGTGAATTACAAAGATATCCATGATTGAGTTTCAGGCATACAATGTTCTAATACTATTAAGAGGACCCACTTCTCTCTACAAGTGTCCCCAGATTCTTTCCCATCTTTGCATTTGGTAGTTGAACCAGGATCAGTTGCAGTCAAGGCAAACTCCATATCATCTGTACTGTCTCCATGGTCCAACATTTTACTCTATCTTTAAAGATAACTTGCTTTACTAAACAGTATATTAATGTAAAATTTGCATCCTGTAAAAATAAAAAAATTGGTATACTAGAGTTTAAATTTGGCATATTATTTAGTTTGTATATTGTGCATACACAAACACAATATACAGACCTAGAAAATATCTTGCCATGAAGATACAATATTATTGTATCATTAACATTTTAATTTTATAAATGGTTACCAATTTTGTTATTAATTTTATTGCAAATCATTAAGCAATGAATTATTATTGATATATTAACAATGGAGGGCTGGAGCACAGTGGTAGGGCATTTGCCTTGCATCCAGCCAGCCCGGCCAACCCGAGTTAGATTCCTCCGCTCTTCTCAGAGAACCTGGCAAGCTAACGAGGGTATCTCGTCTGCAAGGCAAAGCCTGGCAAGCTACCCATGATGTATTTGATTTGCCAAACACAGTAACAACAAGTCTCACAATGGAGATGTTATTGATGCCCGCTCAAGCAAATCGATGAACAATGGGAGGACAGTGATGAATAAATAAAACCAAGAGTCTTATTTTACTTAGGTAATTCCTTTAATAAGTTAGAATGCTTCATGTCCAGAATTAACTGGATAGTTTTATATATGTCATAAAACAGGAAAATCTTTTATTTTCCTGCTGGGAATTGACCCAGTAGTTCTCACACTGGTTTTTCAAAGAATTGTTGCATTTAATTTCCAAAATTATTTTATCCGAGAAAAATTATACTTAGGAAGGATTTTACAAAATTAATATAAATTACTGATGCAAACAAACTGAAAAAAAGACCTAGGCTCCACGGAAGATCTGGTGGTTCTTCAAAGTGAGTGGGAAGGCCCGGTAGGAGGAAAGGTAGAGAAGTTTCGGTGTGCTTAGTGTTACACACATGAAAATATGAAGCTAAGCCCTGTTATACATGTAATGTTGATAAATGCAAACAATGATAAATCAATGGAAGAGGGGAACAAGTGATATGATAATAAATAGTAGATAGGCCTTGGAAAAAGCTGAGATTAAATCATGAGGTCAATTTGACAAGGAAACTCTGACTTACTAATGTTTTGAGTTGAAGTAGTTTTTGTTCTTTATATTAGAATTTTGATTCCTTATTGGTGGAAACAATAATTGGTGAGATACAAAATGTAATCTTTGTAATGGTGTGAGTAATATAGATACGACAGTCCCACTAACAATGATGGCAAACACTCCCACAATATTAGATCAGTAACTCACATAATGTGAAAGGGTCTAACTAGGAGTAAGATAGTCCTGAGTTTAAAAACTAGGTCACCACGTTATTCTAAGTAGATTGCTTAAATTCTCTATGCAGTGGTTTTCTTACTCATAAAATGGCAGCATATTTAAGAGATATACCAAGGGTAAAATTTAAAGTGAGTAAAGTTCATCTCATAGGACATGAATGCTTTTACTAGCACTTTGGCTCCTAGGTTTGAAATATTATTGTGGAGAATAACAGAGCACCTTTGTTGCTGTCTTGGAGTAGCATGCGATGAGATCACCTGGTGGAAGGGGTGAGTACTGAGTAGAGGAGGAAACAAGTGCATGGGCTAGCCCCAGGCTCTCTTGGGAAGAAATTTGCCTTCTTTATATTGGTCTACAATGCTTTTAGGAGGAGTCAGAATATAAAAGAAAGAATAAGTACATTTTGGGGAGTATTGTGCTGACATGACATGATTTGGGGTCTGGGAGGGGAATGAAAGAAACTTAGAACAACAAGAGGATTTATTCTAGACTTTCTAGCTCAGGGGAGGGAGCAATATTTAGAAGTCTGGCTGTCACTGTCACTGTCCTCCTGTTGTTCATCGATTTGCTCGAGTGGACCTAGTAACATTGTGAGACTTGTTACTGTATTTGGCATATCGAATACGTTATGCGTGTGAGTGAGATACTCTCGGTAGCTTGCCAGGCTCTCTGAGAGGGGGAGAGGAATTGAACTTGGGTTGGCCATGTTGTCTGCATGCTAGGCAAATGCCCTATCATTGTGCTATTGCTCCAGCCCAGAAGTCTGGCTAGTGATCATTAACCCAGGAGGAAGCATAGGCATCATTCTCTGAGGTTTACCTGCTTTCATTAACTTAGTCTTCACACTGACCTTATTGAGAGGAACTGTCAGGATTACTCTGTATCATCTGTACCCAGGATCTATTTTATCAAGGTGACAGAGAGATCTATTCCACTGAGATGAAATGTAAGCATTTTGTCCCTCACAGTTTTCAAGAAGAGGGTGCACAACACCTCACATAGGGCCACAAGAAGAAGTTCCTGGGTGAGTCAAGAGGCAAAGCGATGAAGGAGAAAGTATAGTTCCATGGCTTTGGAGTCTGTAAGAAAGAAAAGATAGATCAGGTAACTTTAGGATTAAGTGCTTTAAATAGTTTTTCCGGATCTGTGCTATCACACAGTGGTCTATAACAATGGTCTCTACTTGGCAGGGTAATCTAGGAGTAAATAACTCAGTGTTTTAATTTAGTACAGGGGGTGGTTAGAGAAGCACCTTTCTACAGGATGGTTTGCATATGAAAAGCACCCCCTTTAGCTCTAGAGTCTAGCTAACTGAGAAGGGCCATCTTTCCTCAACTAAGATGTCAGAGCATCATGAAATATAGAAAATAAAAAAAAACATGATTAATACTTACATCCCTTGACAAATGAGGACATTCTGACACAGAGAAATAATTAATTTGCATAAGGCCACACAGCTAAGTGTTAAAGTTGTTTATTCAATTGAGAAATAGTCTTAGGCCCTCTTGATAATTATCTCTAGTTAATGGTGACTTTTCCAAAAATGGTCACATGAAAGGATTCACTTATCATGGCAATCAATCTGTTTTAAACTAGTAAAGTTCATATACTGGTACAATAAATAATGAAAGACACTTTTCCAGGGTTTATATGAAATCATAAGCTGCTATTGCAACTCAATTAAATACATTTTACTTTTATGACCCAAGAAAAAGTGCAGTCATCATGCACCAGAATGCCTTCCAGAATCCAAGAGTGTATGTTTAACTGTGGATGTCATTTCTGATGAATGAGGAGCAGGTGGCAGGCCAGGCCAGGCAAGCTCATTTCCCTTGGGGGGGTTAGGTTCAGGCAGACTTGAAGCAGAAAGATGGTCTTTGATAACCTTCCAAGGCTCATTGAGGGCATAACATAATTTGTCTTTGGTTTTCATACCTTGTGGGTCCAGAGTTTTCTTTTGGTTTATACAAAATGGCCAACAAACAAACTGTTCCACGCAACTGCTGCATTTTTTGAGTTAAATGAATAATCTAGGGATTGTGAATCACTCAACCATTTGCCAAAACCCCTTTTTCAAAAATCTGTCTCACTAAGTGTAAATAACTACACAATCAGATGAAAATGGAAGATAGTCAAAGAATAACATCCTTTTTATTGGTGAAAAATCAAATGATCATTTCTTGATAAAAAATATTTTTATTTCAAATAATTTAAAAAATGCTTATAACTAAGTAAAAGACAAAGTCTCATAAATCATTTGCTTAATAGGCATGAGGCTTAATTCACTGCAATTAAAACACATTTCATTGGCTGATGCCATGTGAAACTATGTTGTCCATAGATTCTTTAGCTCAGTTAATTCACATCACCACCAATGGAGGAGGTAGGGCAGACTTTGCGATATGTGCTGATTTGTCTAGCCGATTTCATTTCTTACTATATTAATGATGTAAACAACCCACAAAATTGACTACCCCCTTTCTCCTGCCAATGAGCTCTTAATGGTGCTACATAAGAGGAGGCTAAGGGAGTAGCCAGGGCTGGTGTGAGTGTGTCTGCTCAGTGACAGCATTTGCTACCTGCCACTATCCTGCTTTCTGTTGTTTTCTTTAGTGTCTTATCTCTAAGCCTACTGCTGCCAGCTTGCAACTGCTTGTCTAAATTTTACAGAGAATCCTGGCAGGAATTGGCTTGGTTTGACCCCTTCCTCCAGGGCAACTACTCTTTATTTTTAGCCTTTGAAATTAAACTGTTAGGCTGTCCTCCCTGTGTAGAGTCAGTGGGAGGAGGAAAATTCTCTTTCTATTTTTTCGCTTAAAGCTTTCATTCTACAGGCAAGTGAAGAGAACTTGAAGGTTATTTCTACATTCACTTTTTAGTATGTGATTGAGCCTTAGACAATGTAGTTTTTAATTACCTGATCCACATGAACATGGGTTTTCCCTAATAAATACAGTTCTGCAAATGGATTTCCTCTTCCTCAAAATTTCTTCCTTATATTTTCTTGGTCAAGCTCACTTTATCATGAGACATATAGTAAGCAAAATGTTTTCTAGTTATCTGTAAGTCTCCCACTCAATAACAGGCTACTAGTAGTTAGATCTTTACGCCCAACTCTGTCTCCTTCTTTGCATGTACTCTGTCCTGTGTCTTGTGTCTTTTCTGAGGACACTTGTCATTAGACTTAGGGCCCATCCAAACAATCCAGAGTACTTTTATATTAAGACATTTAATTAAATTGCATCTGCAAAGACTTTTTTTTTTTACTGGGAAAGGTCACATTTACAGATTCCAGTAAATATATTGGGGGGTTGGGGGTGGAACTACTGCCATTTCATCCTCTACAATGCTGAATTTGGGATAATTTCTGAATTAGTCAGCATTTGTGCAAAGAAATTAATCTGATCCTATGACTTAAACCAACACATTTGGGTTTCTTTCTTGGCATGCCAGTTTTCAGACCACAAATAATTTTTAAAACATTTGGAAATATGTACATATGAGTATACACATAAACATGGATGAACACGTGGTGATGAAGTATTTATTTCCCATGCAAATTGAGTTTTCATGGATCCTAATTAGTATAGAATATGCAATCTCAATATTGATCTTAATCCCACTGTAGAGTACTATTCAGGAAAAAGTTAGGGTTACTGGCTATGAGTAATTTGGACTTCTTTCAAGTTCTTTACAATTGAAAAGGTCTTTCTTACTCTTTAAAGATACTGCTCACTTCCACAATGTCACAGAAAGATGAAAAATTTTGATATTCACACTTATCTTGGGGATCCTTGAAGAGTCTTCAAGGGCTCCAGAGAGAACAAACAGCCTGACCAGCCCCACCTTCCATTATAACTGTGCCCTGCTTTATTTTGTAAACCCACTTTGTAGGCACTAAGTCAGTGTGTATTGGAATTTATGGGGCCATCTTTATGTTATCTTCTCCTCCTATAGAATAATTATATGAAAAATTGTTGGCAAATGATATAGCCAACTGTAGCGGCACTGTCTTGAGCAACATCTCTGCTGGATGCATTTATAAGAAAATAAAATCTGACTTCAAAATCATTAGAAAATAAAATTATGTGTTTTTGTAGGATTTCTTGAAGGAGTTGATACAATGGCTCCAAGTGGAAAACATTCTTAAATGTTATCACTGCCCTTGGAGCCTTTTCACCAATTTCACTTCTAGAGCAGGGGGATAATTCAAATGGTTGTGCACATGACTAAAATAAGTGAAACACTGGGTTTTCCCTCTGGAAATTTTGACACTCTTCGGTAGCTCTGGTGTGTCCTGAGTAGTTTCCTCCAAGAAATGGACTAGGAGATTTGAATTAGCAACACCTGGGTTGACCCAAGTTCCCTGTTGAGTACTGTGATGTCTATAAAGTTTTACTCATTTTCAAATCAATTCTTTTGTGTTTGAGGTAGTAGGTGCCAGTGAGTGAAATAGCTGTAGAGTATGGAAACTCTATTATTACTTTTAGGTGAAATTTCCAAACTGTTTTTTATAGGTACTGAAATAGCCAACATTTCCACTATCAGTGAAGGAGGGCTCTTTTTTTCACATACCCCATCTATACTGGTTGTTTCCAGTCTTATTTTTTACTTTTATTGAATCACCATGAGATACACAGTTACAAAGCTGTTCATGGTTGGGTCATATAATGTTCCAACACCCATCCCTCCACCAGTGTACATTTCCCATCACCGTTGTCCCCAGTTTCCCTCCTCCCCATCCC
>JAOXYA010016147.1:0-13730 GCA_028565675.1 Sorex palustris | reverse complement strand
GATATGCCAGACACAGTAACAACAAAGTCTCCAATGGAGATGTTACTGGGCCCGCTCGAGCAAATCGAGCAAATTTGAATTCATTTGAAATTTTAAATGAATATTGCTAAGTGAAAGAAATCATAACAAGAAATATAAGCCAGGGGCTGGAGCAATAGCACAGCGGGTAGGACGTTTGCCTTGCATGCGGCCTACCCAAGTTCTATTCCCAGCATCCTATATGGTCCCCTGAGCACCACCAGGGGTAATTCCTGAGCGCAGAGCCAGGAGTAACCCCTGTGCATGGCCAGGTGTGACCCAAAAAGCAAAAAAAAAAAAAAAAAAAAGAGTGGTTCCTGAGTACCGAGCCAGAAGTAAGTCCTGAGCATCACCGTGTCACCAAAAATAAACCTACCTTTCTCACTAAAAAAATAAATAAAAATCATGCAAAAAATGTTTCACCATGAGAATCAGAGGCCTTAAAAATTAGCTAATAAACTATTTTAATGAGTAATACTACCCTTTGAAAAATTTTGATTTAGACTGTAGATTTATTCGATGGGAAGAAGACAAGCAAATTTGAGGTTCTCATTGAGGATTACAGCCAAGTTTTGGCCACGAATCTTTGGCCAAACTGTGCAATCTTTCAATTGCACAGTTCGGTGAAGTTTCTGAGAATCTAATACATGCCGAACAGGAAGTGAAACTACCACACACTTAACAAAGACAACTTCCTGTGGGATTTTTGGTGTCTGCGGCTCAGAATAAATTAAAAAAAAAAAAAAGCACTGCATACAATCTAGAAATCTTATCTAGAACCATTTATTACAACAGCCTCAACCAAATGAACAATTCTATCTGCAGCCCATGCTTTCTTTATGTATATTTATGTTTCCATTGCTTACCCCACCATTTTTCTTTCTTTCTCACTTAGAAAAGCACATTTATGGTATTAGGATTTGAACTGTGAGTTTTCCAGTGAAATGCGCTATGGGAAGTGATGTGTCACTGTGGGGGAACATGAAACAATGTTGATCATATCAGAAGAAAATATATATACAAAATAAGAACTTCAGCCCAGCATGTAACAGCAACAAAGGGCCAACCTAAGCTCACTCCTAAGAGGCTTCAAAAATTCTATAAAGAGCCCTAGCCACTTCCCTGTTCATAAAGCCTCTAAATGAAACAGCATTACAAACAAAAGTGCTTTTGAAAACTTACAAAGTTTCCAGTCTTCAGGGGGTAGAACTTCAAAGGAATACTTTAGGGGCGCAATCGCAGGATCCAAACTTTCCATCTCATTTTGCAAAGTTAAAGACATGTAAAAATAAACATGACAACTTGCACCCCTGAAAGACAGGAGTGATGGTAGAGCAGGAAGGGTGCTGACCCAGGTTCGATTCCTGGCACCCTCCCGGAGCACCACAAGAGGGATCATTAAACACAACCAGGTATGGTCTGAAAAGCAAATCACAAAAAAAAGAAAAAAAAATCAATTAGCTAAAAGAAAGACAGGAGACATGGTACTCTTTTTTTTTCCCTTTGGATCACACCTGGAGACGCTCAGAGGTTACTGCTGGTTCTGCACTCAAGAATCACTCCTGGCAGTGCTCGGGGGACCAAATGGGATGCTAATAATCGAACCTGGGTTGGCTGAGTGCAAGGCCCTACCTTCTGTGCTATTGCTCCAGCCCCCGAGACATGGTACTTTTAAATGCACTTTACCACAATTTAAAACAAACAAAAAAAATACAGATAAAATGGTCTATGGCCCATGACCTATCATGTCTCGAAGAGCACAGGAACAATATGGGCTAGCCATTTTCTGCTCAGTAGACAATCAAGCATAACTTCAAAGAGGGGAGCCTCCATCTTCTGGGGTGAGATGGAGCTTTGTCTATCTAGGGTCCTGACTATTATCAGATCCCATAAACCTCTGCCCCCTCTGATTTCGACCTAGTTGGGACATCTGCAAGTTCTCAGCTCAAAAATTCACCTTCTGAATACCCAGCTTCCTCCAGAGCTTCCCAGCTTACAAACAAGGCAGGCTGAGGCTATGGAAACAGGACAGGGCGGGCTAAGGCGCATAACCCTGTATGTGCCAACCCCCACAGCCCTGTGGGGAGTCACCCCTCCCCCAAATACACACATGCAGGCCCACACACATGCACACCAAGCAGGGACAGCGGGGAAGAAATCCTTGTCTCCTCCCAGACTTATGTCAAAGACGGGCCACTCACAGCTCTCCTAAATCCAGCATTCAGAAGAGTCCTGCACCTGGTGTGAAAAGTTCCAAGGTGCCCATCTGGAATCTTCCTGCATTCCCTCTCCCCCTCCCTTCCTCTTCCTCATTGACTTTGCAAGGACTGGGGGTCACACTTCAGGTGGTCACACTGTGAGATCTGCTCCTTTAGTTGTGCTTGAACATATGCTTGCAGGGGGAGGGGCACGGGGAGCAGTGCTGTGCTCTTTTTTTAGGGTGTGTTGTGGCCACAACTACAGTGCTCAGAGCTTACTCCTAACTCTGTGCTCAGGCATCACATGCTGGTGGCACTCAAACCTGTGTTGACCTCATGCAAGATAAGCGTCTTCCCCAGTGCCCTATGTCTCCAACCTCTGGGGGGGAGGGTGCACCCACATTTTGGTGGCGCTTGCCAGGGCCCTGGGTGATGGCACAATATGCACCCGGGCTGGCATTGCCTGGTTACGACGTTCCACCTACATTTTAGTCACAATGTGGGGGTGGCACCCTTTGGTCTCGATGCTCCCAGGCTGTGTTGCTGGAAGTTGCTACAGGCCGGGCGGCACCCAGAGAACAGAAATCTAGGCTCAGAGGGTTGGAGTGACAGGACAGCGGATGGGGCACCTGCTTAGCAAGAAGCCAACCTGGGTTTAATTCCCAGCACCCCACAGATGTGACCCCCAAATGTTTTCATGTGCAAGCACCACAGTCAGGCCCTTCACAATCCTCCCTGCAACCCCAGAAGTCTTGGCAGTTATGTCCACAACCCAAAGCCACCACCCAGCTGCAAACCATAATGCACAAAAGGAGAGGTGGGGGAGAGAGAGAGAAGAAAGGTGCCTGCTACAGAGGCAGAAAGGTAGGGGGTGGGGGGAATGGAAGGGGCAGGAGGGAGACTGGGGATATTGGGACATGTACACTGGTGTTGGAACACTGTATGACTAAAAGCCCAAAAATAAAAATAAAACGTGAAAACAAGGAGAGGCAATTAAAAAAAAAAAAAGTAAAGTTGAAAGTGAGACAAGCAAAGGTTTCTTTATCCTGATGCTACTGGGGGCATGTGGTGTTACTGCTAAAACACAGCAGCCTCAGAAGGACGCCCCAAGTGAATGGAACCAACCAGGTGAACGTCCACAGACAATCCCAGGAAATGGGGGGCAGGGGGAGCAGACTCCAGAGGAAGGAAACAAAGAGAGAATGTGGCAGGTTCCACAGAGAAAAGAAGACAGAGCAAGACAACATCCAGGACCGTCTATGGATCCCTCTAGGAAGTCGCCCCCAAAAGACATCTCTGGGGAAACTGGGAAGATAGGATTAGGGCCCGAGAGGCAGCGCAGCTCCCTGGGGAGGTCTCCCTCTCAGAGACGCACATGGAAATGGGAGCCGGAAATAGTGCGGTGCTTGGGACTGGCTGGAAAAGAACTTCAGGAGGGGCTGGAGAGAAGTACCGTGTACACAGCCAACCCTGGGTCAGTCCCTGGCACCCCAAATGGTCCCCTGAGCACTGCCAGGAGTGATCCATAGTGAGGAGTAAGTTCTGAGCACCACCATGTGCAACCCCCAAAACAAACTAAGAACTTGGGGAGCACAGGAAGATGTGCCTCGAGTGCTTAAAGCCCCAAGTTTGATCCCCAATACTACATGTCCAACCCCCATAGCACTTCCAGAAAGGGTAGCCCCAGCCCTGCTGGGCTCAACTAAACCATCTGTCTCAGCTGACCAACTGTCACAAGGGATTGCAAATCACCACCACCACCACTCCCCCTCCCCCCAGCCATCCCCTGAGCACCCCTCAAAATAAAACAACTTAGACAAAAGGGAAAAAAATTATTTTTCTTGTTTGTTTGTTTCTGGGTCATAGCAGCAGTGCTCAGGGCTTACTCCTGGCTCTGTGCTCAGGGATCATTCATGGCTGTGCTTAAGGGACTATATGAAGGGACAGAAGCTGAAACCTGGGTTGGCTATGGACAAGGCAAAGGCCTTGGCCACTGGACTATTTCTCAGGTCCAGAGGAAATTTTTTCATGTGGAGGTAAGGGGTAATGCATGTGCCTTGCACACGGCAGACCCTGGCTGGATCCCGAGAACCACATAGGGTCCCCCGAGCACCTCTGGGAGGAACTCTTGAGCACAGTGTTGAAAGGAGACCCCCCAACACCACTGGGATGTGGTCCAGCCCACCCCCCAACCCAACAAATTTAAAATGTAGCAAAATGCTGAGAACTGTGGAATATTGGCACAAGAACATTTACTTGCAATATTTTTCTCCTAGGAGCTACCTTTGAAGGTTGCGGTGTGTGCTGGCAAAATTTTTTTATGGTGGAAATCAACCAAAATGATAAAAATAAATATTGCCCTCAGTCAAGATGGGAAATTGCTGTCAGAGATCTATCCTCAGGCCTGTGTGGATAACCCACTCCAATGAGAACAAGAGGATCTTTTCAGCTAAAGGTGGGATCTTGAGCAGGGTCTGGGGCTCCGCGGCTGAGAGAGCACTTGCCTTGTATGGGTGAGGCCCTGGGTTCAACTCCCAGCACTGCACAGAAAGGCAAACCAGGAGACAGCCTTGGGTGGCTTTCCTGCCCAAGGTTGGTACTGTTTGGTCCCCATGCAGCTGGTGCGGTCTCGGGAGTTCTCAGTTACCACCAGGCACGAGAAGTATCACAATTAAAGCCCCGAGCACTGAACCACAGGGTCCAGTGGACCAAGTATCACAGGGAGTGGCCCCCAACCACGAGAGCATCACCCCCAAAAAAGATGTGGTCACAGGGCCCAAGTGATAGTACAGCAGGCACGGCGCTTGCCTTGCACAGGGCTGAGCCAGGTTGGATCCTCACCCTCCCATAGGGACCCTCAGCCCCGCCAGGATTGACGCCTGAATGCAGAGCCAAAGGAAACCTTGAGCATTGCAGAGGTGTGGCCCCCAAACAAAACAACAAAAAATGCAGGAATCTATTTATCCCTCCCTTGATTTAGGGGTGGCGGTGTGACTTGCTTTAGTTAAATAGCAAATAATAGGGCCAAGCTTGCTCCACAGATAAGATCATGACCTCTGTGGCCTGATAGCGACCCCTCTTATCATCTCAGGTGCATCTGCAGGGGCCTGTATAGACACCACCTCCCACCACAGGAGCTGTGGGAGCCCACGGCCACGTGTTCACGCTCAGATCATCACACCGACAGCAACAAGTGAGGGGAGGGGAGGCGTAAGGGGGGCCCGGATATGCTGCCTGAACATGCTGCCACGAAGGTTCCCCGCACAATTGCTAGAAGGAGAGTTAAGCATTAATCAGAGAACATTTAAAATGCCACTGGGGTAGGGGAACCCCAAAATAACACAAAAGTTACAGAAGTACTCCTGGACATATTTTTTAACCCAAGGTATCTGGAACTAAAGGGAAGCGCCGAAAGATTTTTAATTACAGCAGATCAATTTAATTGAAACAGACCTTTAAACTAACCCTCAGAAGGCCTGTGTAACTCGTGTTAACACAGCCAGCCAGATACAGTGATTGGAAAATTTCAAGATATAGAAGGGGGATGGGAGGGATACTGGGATCATTGATGGTAGAGAACGGGCACTGGTGGAGGGATGGGTACTCGATCATTGTATGACTGAAACATAAGCACGAAAGTTTGTAAGTCTGTAACTGTACTTCATGGTGATTCATTTAAAAAATTTTTAAAAAAAACAGTTTTCCACCATGGTACTTACTATTTCTCATGATGCAATGGAAAGTTAATTTGACCCTTTAATGTGGGTGGGTGACCCCAGCCATGCTCAGGAGACTCCTGCAGGCCCCTCCCCACGTTTCATTTTTGATGAAAACGGCTATCTGCTAAACATCAGAAGTCCCATCACAAATGCCACCCACATTCACAAGGGGATTCAGCAGAGCTGCTCATTTACATTTTTAAAGGTACACCATCTTTTTTTTTAAGCATTGTGTGTGTGTGTGTGTGTGTGTGTATGTGTGTAAACCACTAGGGATAGAAAAAACCAAGAGGAGATGGAGCAATAGCACAGTGGGTAGAGCATTTGCCTTACATGCAGCCAACCTGGGCTCAATCCCTGGAATACCATATGGTCCACCAAGCACTGTCAGGAGTGATTTCTGAGTGCAGAGATAGTAGTAACCCCCAAGTATCGCTGGGTGTGACCGGCCCCCACCACAAAAAAAAGCCAAAAATACCCCCCAAACTAGACGACTACATACACGACTTACTTGCTCACTGGGCCACATCCCTGCCCTTCCCTATAAGACCTTTTATTTATTTATTTTTGGGTCACGCCCAGCGATGCTCAGCTGTCACTTCTGGTTCTGCACTCAGGAATCACTCCTGGTGGTGCTCAGGGCCTTATGGGATATCGGGGATCAAACCCAGGTCAGCCGTGTGCAAGGCAAATGCTCTCCCCGCTGTACTGTCGCTCCAGGTCCCACTTATAAGGCCTTTTAAAAAGGGGTTTAAGAAATTTAGGGGCGGGGTTGAGCCCAAGCCTAATGGTGCTCAGGGATCAAAGAGGCCTGGAAAGCATGTGCTCCATTTCTCCAGCGCCAGTGAACTGCCTCAGTGGGGAGGACTAGGTCATATCCAGCTGTGCCAGGGGCCAAGGATCAAACCTGGGGAAGTCAGGTGCCAGGCAAGTGACTTCTCTGCTGTACTCTCTCCCCAGTCCCACTAAATTCATTTTCTAGAGCACCGGAGTCTTTACAAGCAAATGAGCAGTGAGCAAACCTTTTGGAGGGAGCAAGCGCTCATGGAGCAAAGGATAGAAATGCCTTGGGACTGAATGTCATTCAACATGCAGTACTGGGATCGAACCGGAGCCTCCCACCCGCCTATTCAGCCCCTAGAACCTCTTCTGGCCTCCGTACCTTTTAATACCACCTAGAGGGATCGTTAAAGACTATCTTTGGGGAGAAAGTTCTTTCAAAAGCTAAGAGAAACTGGTGGTATCCCAAGGGTGTGAGCAATGTGACTTGAAGGGGACAAAGGTGGACAGAGCAGAAGCAAGGGCCTAGCTGCCTCTGATGGGGGGACCCCACTGCTCACCTCTTTCTGACAGCACTGCCTTCTCTTCAGCCAAGGGCCACAAGGAGCCGAGGAAAAGCCATCAGCTTCGTTCCCATTAAACCTAACACGAAAACAAATGTTCTCAGAAGCTAACAAAATGTGGAAGCACATGGGGAAGCCATCAGCTCTGGCCTGATGGGGTGCATCTGGGAAAAGCCTTGTGGACATCAGTCCGGTGGAGGCTGGGGTGACGTCAGGGGACTGACCATGCGTGCGTCTCGGAAGAGCTGCAGGAATTTGAGGACCCTCCCGAGCCATAACTGTGGGTGACGTCAATGGCCCCACACTGAAGGTCAGGCGCTGGGGGAGGGAGTGAGCTGCAGATTCTCCAAGTTTGCAGGATGCAACCTGCAGGCCCTGCACATGGCCAGGACTCCCCTGGCCAACAGTAAAAGGTGCTCGCAATCCTGTCAGAGAGGGCAGAGGTGAGGAAAGGCGCCTGTGTTATCAAAGAGGGCAAATCCAAAAATCGCTCTTGAAAAATAACTGCCCCCAGCTCTGCAAGGCAGCTTGAGCTGCGGTATGTTTTCAAAGGGTGGGGTTTCCTGGCCCCAGAGTGTTTGGAAACATTCTGACAAAGGCAAATTCATTTTCTGATATCCTGAACGCAGCAGGAACTGGGACCTAAAATAGCATCCGAGATGCTCTCTGTGGGGGCCACAGAGGAAAGTGAGAAGAGGGAGAAGATGGGGGGTGCGAGTGCCTTATGGGACAACGATCCCACTCACACTGCGCATCCAAGGGTGGCAACTTACAATGATGCTTCCCAAAATCAGCGTGTCTATGTCACGATCTGCTCTTGTTTTCCCAGGAACCGCTTTAAAAATAACCCGAGCGGACCAGAGAGATAGTATAGAGGTTAAGGAGCTCCTTACCCTCTGGACTAATCATGCGGACAACTTGGGTTTGATTGCCAGCACCTCCAGAAGAGTTCTCTGAGCACAGAACCAGGAATGATCCCTGAGCACAGAGCCAGGAGGAAGCCTGGTGCACAGCCACGAGTGACCCCTAAACCAAAACCAAAGACCAAATCAATAAAATCAGCCACTGAAAGGCCAGGAGGAAAAGCACCATGGCCGGGGTGCAGGCCCTGCATGGGTTCAACCCCCAGAGCCACGTGTCGCCAAGCACCACCAGGGGCCAACCTGGGGGTTCCCACCACATGCCCATGGTGCAGGGGTCCCTGGTACCTAAGGTCTGAACAGCATTGCATCCTGGTGCCCCTGGACCCAACCTCTGACTAAGTGAGCTGAGACGGGCAAGTGACACCTCAGGGGCATGACTTGCGGGGAGGAGGGTCCCCCAAATCAATGAATGAATGAAATACTCCCTTGAGCTGAAGAGTGTGTTTTGCTTGTGGGACCCAGGTTAGAGGGTGACAGGGCAGGGATGCCAAAGCGTTGCCAGTGTACCCCCCGTTCAAAAGGAAACAAAACAAAACTCAAGGAAACAAAACAAGCTCTGAAAGCCAAGCCTTTGAAAGCTGTGAGCATCCGGTGCTGACTCCCTGGCACTGGGTCTCCTGCTGCAGGCACCAGAAGGCTTTAGGGAAAACTCCCCGGCGGGCCCCAGAACTTACCCACGATATCAGGGGGGCAATCCCTGCCATTCGGACACACCTCCAGGGGTACATGGCTCCTCTTGCATGCCCTCCCTCTGAGCCTTGCCCTCCTGTTGAGACTCCTGGTTTGGGACATGACTCTCATTGATTTTTCTTTTTTAAATAGAATCAGTGAGATACACAGTTAACAAAGTTATGCAACATTGGGTTTCAGTCAAACAATGTTCCAACATCTGTCCATTCACCAGTGTACATTTCCCACCACCAATGTCCCCAGCTTCCCTCCTGCCACACACCCCGCCCCCGCGCTGCCAGCCCACCTCTATGGCAACCCCCGCCCTCTCTTTCTCTCTCCTTTTGGGCATTATGGTTTGCAATACAGACAATGAAAGGTTATAATGTATATCCCTTCGCTTACTTTCAACATTCAGCTCTTGTCCAGAGTGATCATTTCCAACTACTGTGATGACCCATTTTTAGTCACCCCAGAGCAAGAGCAGACAGCGAGACATAGGCATATAAGCTATCACTGGGGACTTGTAGGGTCGATGTGAATGGAAATGGCATCATCTGTATGATGTCCCTTTGTTACAGAAATGGTATTTAAGCCAAACGATAACCGTTAACCATATGGACCGAGCAGATCATAGCTTTCACCCTGGTTCTCTGTCCTCTGAAACAGTGATTCATTCATAATTCTCTGAAAATTCTATTTTGATGTTAAATTTTGCACACACATACACACTGTATATATGTATTACTTACTTGTTAGTTTGGGTGCCATGTCTGACAGTCTCAGAGGACCATATAATGTTAGGAATTAATCTTTGGGTTCCCACATGCAATGCCTGAGTCATCTTCTTCATACTGCACACTATTTTTGGTTTGAGTTTGGGGCCACAACCTTCAGTGCTTGGGGTTTTACTTCTGGCTCTGGGCACTGGAACAATTCCAGACAGTGCTCAGGGGACCCTATGCCGTGCTGGGACTCAAACCAGCCACCTGCAAGGCAAGCTCCTAACCCTTCTATGAGCTCCCCGGCCCCACCCTTTAGGTTTTTAAGATGCATAAAAATAAGGAAGGTATTGGGCATGTGTCACGTGCATGAGGTCCTGGGTTTGATCCCCGGCACTGCAAATGGACCCACAAGCCCTGGTAGGAGTGATCTCTGAGCCTGCCTGGGGTGACACCTCAAAAAAGCATGTTTTTCAAAAAGAAGAATATAAATGGTGGCTGGCAGATGGCTCAGGGGCTTAAAGTGCTCCTCGGGGAAGCATAAGACACAGAGTTTGAGCCTTAGGGAAACCCACATGTGCTAAGATGATTCTGACACCCTGGCACAGGGGGAAATGATCCGGTGCCAGCCATGTACCCAGAGGACCTGAGTTCCTCCAGTGTCTGGGGTCTGGGGTTCCCAGCAAAAGGAAAAAGAAGACCCAAAATATGAGGGCTAATGAAAGAGATACTCCCTATATTTAACAACAATAGTGGCTCCACGTCCTGGTTTCTCCTGCCCACGATGCTCTGGGATACTCAAGCGCTTCCTGTTTCCTTTTCTGGTCGCGACCCTCTGCACTGCCCAGACACACGCTGAATTGTGAATGTGGTGGCGACTCTGCACACAGAGTCATGGGGAAGTCCTAGGTGTGCCGCCCTCCTGCCTCATGCCCACGGATGCCTAGTGCCAGCCCAAGGCACCCACACCAAGTGAAACACAATCCCCAGGGGACAACCTGCGACTACAACACTGGTCTCATCACTAAGTGGAACCCAGTTCTGGTGAGTAAGTATTAATATCTCGTGCTGGTTTGAACAAGCGTTTCCTCTGAGCCTGAATAGCAGCTCATATGCTCACCTGTCACCTTCTATGTCTCCTTTTGCCCATTTTCTAGTAAGATTCCACCTCCCTCCTTTGGTGGGGGTGGGTAGAGGGGTGGTTTGGGCCACTCCCAGCCCTGGCTCTGTGCTCAGGAATCACTCTTGGCGCTATTCAGGGACCAAATGCAGTGCCAGGGACTAAACGGAGGTCAGCCACATGCAAGGCCAGCCCTTTAACCCCTATACTATCTCTTCAGCCCCCTGATTATTTTTTCTCTTTTGGGTTTTGAGTGATCCGAAAGAAGGAAGGTGAGAAGGGGGGAGGGGATAAAGGAAAGGAGGGAGATGGAAAGGAAGACAAAAGAAAGGGGAGGAAAAAGAAAGAAAAGCAGAGAGATGGATGATAGATTCTGGAGCTATTTTCTCCATCTATTGTTCGCCTTTTCACTCCTCCAACAGTCTCCTCCAAGCAAACGTTAATTTCCATGAATTCCAGCTTCTTTATCCTTATATGGATCATCAAATCTAAGAGCTCATGGCCTGGTTCTAAGTTCGAACGCTTTTGTTTTCTTAGACACTTTCTGAAAAAAGTCCTGTAGCTTCACATTGAAGTTTTTCTACAAATTTTAGTACTCCAAATGTTGGATAACATAAATTAAAGCTCTCTCAGTTTAGGGGGAAATCAAAATCATTTTTCAGCAGGACATATTTGTATCAAAGTCAGAGGAGACTTTCTGAGAAAGTCTTCTTAACTTAGTAGTCCTTTTTCTGGTGATTAAAAAAATTGGAAACATTCTTTTTGAAAACCTGGGTCTTTTTACAGCCCTGCTGAGTTCTGTTACAGCCTAAACATAACACCAGGGGCCAGGGACCTGGCTCAATGGGCTGAAGCAGACTAGGCATGCAGGAGGCCCAGCTTTGATCCCCAGCACCCCCGAGTTCAGCGATGCTGGGATTAACCTCAAGCACTGAGCAGAGCTGAACCCCCAAGCACTTCTGGGCATGAACCCAAACCAAAATAAGTGAATAAAGAAACACAACATCAACCCTCTCTGATGCAATGAATCCAGGCATGTTTTTTTTTTCTGGCAAGCTGTTCTTGGGGGTTACATCTGGTGCAGTACTGGGATACTGGGGACTGGTCCCCGGCCTCCTATGTGCATAGCAGAACTCAGTCCTTTCAGCTCCCCAGCCCAATTTTTTTTGGGGGGGGGAGGTTCATCGAACCCAGAGCCTCACATTTCCACAGCAAGTGCTCTTGTGCAACTGAACTGAACACAACATCTCGGACCTAATCCATCCTTTCTCTCTCTTTGGGGACCCTAGCCAGCAGTGCTCAGGAATGACTCTCTGTGGTGCTCAGGGAACCACCAGGTGCCCCAACCTCCTGCACGCAAAGCTGGAGCTCCAACCCACTGAGCCTTTCCCTGGTCCCCCCAACTCATTCTTACAAGTTGGGCTTCCAAGGTCTCATGAAAACTGAAGGACATGAAACGCCTGTCTTTATCTGCCTCAACTTCAGGGCATATCCCAGAAGTCAAAAACGAACTTTTCACACACTTCCAATACTGTCCATCCACCAAACCATGCAGGCCAGCATGTTCATTTGAGTCACTTATTTTGTTTGGAGGCCACATCCAGTGGTGCTCAGGGCTGACTCTTGGCTCGGTGCTCAGGGGGTCACTCCTGGCTGGACTCAGGAGACCCTAGGGAGTGCCGGGGATTGACTTGGGTCAGTCATGTGCAAAGTAAGAGCCACACCTGTTGTATTGTTTCTCTGGCTCACATGCCCATTATTATAAACTCAAACCTCTCATTGGATTTTTACCTACCTACATATGGATTAGACCCTGGACTGGTAGTCTCACCATCCTGGGAATCACAGGTTCTAGTTGGGAATGCCTTTAGCAAGGACTCCACATCTTCTTTTCTTTTTCTTTTTTTTTTCTTTTTGGGTCACATCAGTGATGCACAGGAGTTACTCCTGGTTCAAGCACTCAGGAATTACTCCTGGTGGTGCTTGGGGGACCATATGGTATGCTGGGAATCGAACCTGGGTCAGCGGCATGCAAGGCAAACGCCTTACCCTCTGTACTATTACTCCAGCCCGAACACATCTCATTTCTTTGGGAAGAAGACAAGACTGGAACCGCAGAGGGCTCAGAGGGCTGAGTACAGGCTTTGTACAAGGACGCCCCGGTTTGATTCCCAGCATCTGCTGTTCCCCACAAGAGTGTCTCTCATGCACCGAGCAAGGCCATATCCCCCGATCTCTGCCAGGTGTAACCCCACAAATATATGGGCACAAGACAAAACATTTGCACTGCTGGTGAAATATGGAGAGAGATCAAGAAAAACAAGCTGTCCAAATCTTGATAAATCTTCTTCTTTAGCCCAGAGATTTCATTAAAATTGTCCTAGAGGGAAATGAAAATGGTACAGCAGGGAGTGTGCCTGCTTTATAGACAACCAACCCAGGTTCAATCCCCAGCACCCCCCAAATGATCTCCTGAACCTGCCAGGAGTGGTGGAGACCTGCCTGGTGCAAAGCTCTGAGAACCACTAGGTGTGGCCCCCAAACAAAATAACAATAATGATAACAATAAAATCAGGGGCCAGAGCGATAGTACAGTGGGGATGGCGTTTGCCTTGCATGTGGTAGGATGGCAGACCTGGTTTAATCCCCGGCATCCCACAAGGTCCCCCAAGCACCACCAGGAGTAATTCCTGAGTGCAGATCCAGGAGTCACACCAGGTGTGACCCCAAAAGGCATAATAATAATAATCATAATAATCATAATAGCCGAGATAAGTACCAGGAGGTTTACTCCATGGCTTGGAGGCCAGCCGCACACTCTAGGGATAAAGGCAGCTCAGATAGAGAGGGAGCACCAAATAAAGGGTGTTGGGAAGATCCGCCCAGGATGGGAGATACATGCTGAAAGTAGACTATAGACCAACATGATTGGCACTCAATTCCTCTTTTGCAAACCACAGCACCCAAAAGGAGAGAGAGAACAAAAGGGAATGCCCTGCCACAGAGGTGGGGTGGGAT